>CAUYON010104263.1:0-29879 GCA_963573935.1 Arctocebus calabarensis | reverse complement strand
TAGATCTTTGAGTATTCTCCAAACGTCTTTCCAAAATGGATGTATTAGTTTACATTCCCACCAGCAATGTAGAAGTGTTCCCTTTTCTCCACATCCACGCCAACATCTCTGGTTTGGGGATTTCATCATGTGGGCTAATCTTACTGGAGTTAGATGATATATCAAGGTAGTTTTGATTTGCATTTCTCTGATGATAAAGGATAATGAGCATACTCTTCCAATTCTCCTACTGCCAAATGGCCCATGTTTCATTGGATGATGGGGTAAAAATAAGTGCATCACCTTGCCTTTCCCTTTGCTTTATTTTCTATATCTGCCATGCAAACTCAAGCATTTAGGTCATATAGTGTCAAATACCCTGTGACATGCAAAGGATATTTCTTCTTCCCCAAACCCAGCTTTTGGAACATGAGGTCTCTTGAGACACTGTTCAGGTTATGAGGCTTTACATTTTTCTTTAAATTGGAGTCCTCTCTTCCTTCAGGCAGACTCTTGAAGGAATTAAGTCACCTAAGGTTAAACATCAATGGTTTCAACCAGGTAAAAACCCTGGTTTAGAAACTCTTAAATTTTAATCTAACATGTAATTTTACACTCATGTTCCTTTTTTTAAAGTGAAAATTTTGCTTTTGTAACTGTGTGAGGTAAAATTTTACATTAAAACTTGGGTAGAAAAGATAAATACAAAAAAACAAATTAAGACCCCAAAATTCTACCACCCAGAGATAATCCTAGAAATTATCTTCTCTCATGTGATGAGGGGACTTTTCTGGATAGCCTTCTGGATGAGATATCAAGAGACATGGAGGCTTTTATTCTTGAATTGCATATTAACAACATGTTAAAGCCTTCATGTGTTTTTCTAAAGCCTCATTAATAGTTGTACAATATTCCATGATGTAGATGAAAAATGGATGACTTGAGAAATTCTTTGCTGTCAGCATTACAATTGCTATCAATTTTTAATTAAAAACCAATGTACTGAACATACATTCTAACAGCTAAGCCCTTAAACATTATGCATGAACATTTCCTTAGAAACAGTTCTTGTAAGTGGCTAACAGTTATACACATTTTCTACTTATTACCACACAAATGCTCCTGCTAATGGTATAATGTGGCCACGTGTTTGTTTCTGACTCTCAACACTCAGCGATAGCTATTATCATAAATCGAGGTCTATTATCATGTATCACAGACAATTATGTTCCCTGAGGTCATCCTAGAAAAATCGCTACATACCTCGTGCTGAGTATCACTGTAGTCCCTCCCTTCGGCCACCTGGAGACCGATGGAATATGCCTTTGATATGTAGGCCGAGTGTGTGGCTCATACCAGTAATTCCGGCGTGTTGGGAGACTGCAGCAAGAGGATTGCTTGAGGCTAGGAGTTTGAGAACAGCCTGGGCAACATACAGAGACCCTGTCTCTATGGGGAAAAAATAATCACCAGGAGTGGAGTAATGGCACACATCCAAGTCCTATTTAGATTTTTTTTTATCATATTTTTTCTATTTCTGGCCAGGCGTGGTGGCTCACACCTGTAATCCTGGAACTCTGGGAGGGAAAGGCATGTGGATTGCTTGAGCTCACGAGTTCAAGACCAGCATGAGCAATAGCAAGACCTCGTCTCTACTAAAAGTAGAAAAGCTGAGGCAAGAGGATCGCTGGAGCCCAAGTTGGAAATTGCTGGGAGCTATGACACCACAGCACTCTACCCAGGGGGACAGCTTGAGACTGTCTCAAAAAAAGAAATCATATTTTTTTTGATTCCTTAATCTTCTCCCTGAAAACAGAAAAGTCATTGGTCCATGCTTCTCTCACCTTAGTAGAGCTAATCAAGCAAAAGCCTTTCATATGAGGTGGTGTGATGGTGCCAACTAAATATCTACTATGCACAACAAACTTTCCTTCAGGCTGACTAACATGTCTAAATTTAGACCCATGAAAAGAACAGCAACAACCAGTGCATTGGCTTTACCCTAAGCTGTTGTTTCAGTATAGATAACTATTTAAGAGGCAATATCATTTTTTCATTCTATTTGACTTGAGAATCTTCTCTCGGTTGGGTCCCAAGTTTAGGTGGGGCAAAGAAAAATTATAAAATTGTCCTTAAACTCCAAAAGTATTTATTGTTCTCTTACTCATACTATTTTCATTTTACAACGCACAAAATATGGTACATAGAGTCAAGGAAAATCCATTACATGAAAAATTTTAAGAAGTATACAAATCAAATAAATTCCAAAATTTAGGCAAAAACAAGTCATAACTGTATAAATTTTCTACTCTAAATAATGCCATAGAGTAAAGCAAAAGCTTAACTTTTCCAGTTTATCTTCTTAGATAATTGAGAGTTTCATCCTCTGTAAACTAAAAGCAATAAATCTTTTAAAGATTTTTTCTAGGGATTCTTTTCTTTCTTTCTTTCTTTTTTTGAGACAGAGTCTTACTATGTCACCCTCGGTAGAGTGCTGTAGCGTCACAGCTCACAGCAACCTCAAACTCTTGGGCGTAAGCGAGTCTCTTGCCTCAGCCTCCCAAGTAGCTGGGACTACAGATGCCCACCACAACACCCGGCTATTTTTCTGTTGCAGTTGTCATTGTTGCTTAGCAGGCCTGGGCTGAGTTTGAACCCGCCAGCCTCAGTGTACGTGGCTGACTCCGTAACTACTGTGCTATGGGCACCAAGCCTAGTGATTCTTCTCTTTAACCATCTGGGAAAGTTATTACTTTATATAATCATCTCATATTTAAGCCTTAATGATAACTACTAAGTAGACCCAAGAAACTGTAATAAACTGTCTAACACCTGGTGGTCAACATAAGGAACAAGGCTTACTGTATTGATACATACACGTGATGTGTGCACAATCCATGAACATTAGGTCAACCTAAGGAGGTGGTCAGTATAGGTAGGTGGTCAACTATAGAGATTCTGTTGTTTTTGTTAAGCTCTCAGTAAGTAGATACCATACTAAGTGCATTACTTATGCTATCTAATTTAAGTCATTCTATAGCCCTGTGAATAGAAGCCATAGTTCCAAAAAAAAAAAAGAAGAAGCCATAGGTCATAGTCTTGCTCATTCCACAGAAAAGGAAACTAAAGCAAAGAAAGGGCATAAAATTACCCCAAAGTTCTTCAACCAGTAAGAGGAAGAGCTCAACTATAAATCTAACACCCTTACTCCAGAACCTATTGTCTCATCACAGGTGTCTAAATCCATTCATCAGAAACCTTCTTGTGTTTTAGATATCCAGAACCATTCCCTCTGCAGCCGTCCATTCCCATAAAATAAAATCTGGTATTTTTAACGGTGGAAAGAACTGTCACAACATGCAATCATCATCGTGGAAGCTACATTCTTAATTTCATCATTTTTTTTCCTGCTATAAAAGGCTTTAAAACAAATAGTTTTTTTTTCTTTACTTTCTTTCCTTCTTTCTTTTTTTTTTTTTTTTTTTGTTTAAAACCTCACAATAGCACAGGGCTTCCAATCTGTACTATAATACATTTTTATATGGAAAATAAATGTACACTGTCAGAGGAGAAAACTGACTTAAACAGAAGCTGATTAAATGCTTGAGAATAATAAATAATTCAAGTCACTATGCCATTGAAGTGATTCCAAAAAGTGACATAGATATAATATAATATCCTGAACTATATCAGAACTCCAGAATTTAGCGAAAGGGTTAATTCACGTAGGGGAAGAAAACATTTTCCTTGGACTGGTTATATCAGATAACATGCTTGTTTAAGGAAAAATAAACAGGCAGGAATAGTTCTGCATGCCTACATGGAAGGAAAGCATATCTGTGCCTAATATGTGGCAGAAACTCTTTCAGTGAAGCTCACTCTTTCAAAAATAGTGAGCTCACACAGTGGCCAAGGTCAGTTTGAAGTTTGGTAATCTGCTTTGGGTAAGTGTGGATCATATATGTTAAACTGAACTCAGAGGTATTCAGACACCCTACCTTCTAAAAATATTTTCTCTGTTCATTATTCGTGGATTACTAATTTTTCCCTTTGAGAGCTGGCAGACTTTAGCTTTTTGCTTTGTTTCATATCCCAATTTCAAGTGTGCAACATCCAAGTTTCCTACTGATAATCAACAACCTCCATTGCTTCGTTGCTAAAGTCACATATTATGATTTGGTCACATGCCTTATAAAAGCACTACTGTAAATGTTTCAAAAATCAATAATCCCTTACAACCTAAACAAAAGTTTCAGAACTTAAAGATTTTCTGGGCGTGTAACAGTAGTAACTGTCAAGGTCAGGAGCAGGAGGCCTTCACTTTCCATGAAGTTCATGACAATGCAGTCGAAAGGTGCACCTAAGAGAGTTTTAAATTTGGACTCACTGTTAATGTGGGTTTTTAATTAGCAACTTCCACAATTTTGAAGTCACATTTTGTTGACTAGTAAAAAAATAATAGGATGGGAGATGGGGGATTTACATTCTAGACCCATTGGGTTACTGTCTACAAGCCTTAATCTTTACATGCCTCAGTTTTCTTATCTGTCATTACCTACCCTAAATACGACAACAACAACAAACAGATGGTTCACAGGATGTGAATCTTAGGCACGTGACAGTAAAGAGCCGATCTGTGCCACTGATACAAGGGAGTTAAGAAAGCCCCTTGCAACAATGTGTGGTGATGTCTTAAGAAATAGTGCCATTACGAAATATGATTTGTGAAAAATCATGCAGAAAATGAAGATTCAACAGCCATGTAAGGAACAGAATGAGATATAAGGTGTGAGGACGGAGAGCCACAATTCACTTTATGCCTTCATAAATAGCCCATTGCAGGAAACGGGCATTTCAGAAAGGTTGCAACTGGAATGAGTGCATACTCGAGGACTTTCTTTGCAAATCTGGCTGAATAAAAGCTACTTTGCACAAGACGTTTACTGTCACGCAGTTGGAGATGGCTAAATGCCAAAGTATATTACGCGAGCTTGCGCCGTGCCATGTGTGGGTGTCCCATTTCACACAGGTGAAATACGTCTGCTCTGGGAGTGCTTGACTCAGAGAAGAAGGTGGTCAAGCTGCGGTGTCAGCTCCCTCACCTCGAGACTCTATCCAGTGGGTATTCAGAGAAAGACGGCTTCTCTCACGAGTTCCTGCTGGAAAACCTGAGGAAATCTGGGTGACTGTAGGTTAGATGGAATTGAACAGCTGTGTTCAAATAAGATTCGAAATTGGGAGCAATGTCAGGTAAAGGAGACCAGTCAAAAATTTTAGGGTAGGATTCTAGAGTATCTGATATTCGCTATCAGTCATTTCCTTATCATATCTGCCAATGTCGAATTCGTGAGTGAAGGAGAGATAGCTAACATGCTGGATTGGTTGTTTAGGATTCCAAATATTCTGACAGGCTGGGACAAATGACCTGAATAATATGAAAACACCATAAAGTGTTCTGTTAGTGCAGAATGAAGGGCGTGGCTCAATATAAATACATATTTTAAGGTCTCACATTCCAATCTACCCTAACAATTAGATTCATACTATGAGTTGACTATGGCATAAGCCAATATGATGAATCAATATGAGCATAAGATGCATTACTAAATGTAGTATCCAAGTTACAGAAATCTACAGCCTACTGGCTCCATCACCGTACCTGTACTGGATAGTAGCATTAACAGAGTAGTAAGTCTCCTTTGGGGTGACATTTGGAGTGCCCTGGACTCTGCCCTCAGGCTTTTTCTTGATCTATGTGCAATCATTTGGCATAGCATCCAATCTTGTAACTTTGGCATTTACACAATGAAATTTTAACATCAACCCAAATTTTCACTTTGGAATCAAAAACTGTATGTGTATGCCCACTTGATATGTTGGCCAGGATGTACAATTAGATATCTCAGTGTAATCTGATCCCTACTTTACACTCCATTTCACATAAAATATGCCTCTAAATGTAAACAATAAAGTCATTAATCTTTTAGAAGATATCATAGGAGGATATATTTGTGATAATGGAAATATCTTAAATAGGACACAAAAAACTCTAGCCACAAAGAAAAGGAATAAAAATTGGAGCACATTAAAGTTAAGATCTATAGCCAGGAATTGTGGTGGGCGCCTGTGCTCCCAGCTACTGGGGAGGCTGAGGCAAGAGAATCACCTAAGCCCAAGAGCTGGAGTTTGCTGTGAGCTGTGACAGCACAGCGCTCTACAAAGTGAAACTCTGTCTCTAAAAAAAGAAAAAATAAGGTTAGGATCTGACATGAAAAGAACAAAAAGAAAAGCTACAGAGTGAGGGGAAGGATTCCCAGTACAAACCTAAAATTCTACCTAGAATGTATAAGAAATGTGTTGAATCAAAAAGAAAAAAGCAAGAGATGATAGTAGAGAAATGCACAAGAGCTGTGGACAGACCAGACGCTTCTCAAAGAGGGTATTCAAATGACCCACACACATACAGAGGACCTTACCAATGATCAAATTAAAATTTAAAACATATTACATGACACATTTATTAGAAATTAAAAAATCAAATGTTAGCGAGGCCATGAGGCAATAAAGATTCTCGAATACAATTGTGGAAAATTTAAATTGGCCCAATCACTTTGGAAAGTGCATGAAATTATCTACTAGACAGAGCTGAATATTTATACATATTTATGACCTAAAAATTTCACTTGTAGGCACATACCTAATAGAAACCCACATACATACATGCGTATAAAAATACCTATAAGAACGTTCATTAATGACTAACAAAAACTGTAAACAATTCACCATCCATAAATAATAAACGAGAAAACTTGTGTTATCATAAATGGAAAACCATAAAATGAAATAGTATATATCACAGCTACATACATGATTCTCACCAACAAAACATTTAGTGGAAGAAGTCAAACTACATGGTTCTGTTTCTATAACATTTCAACAATGACAAAACCGTTCCGCAGTGTTAGAAATATGAATAGCTATTATCTTTGGGAGTAGGAAAGTTGAATCATGCCTAAATGAGCACACAAGGGCGGTTATCTGTTATCTTTAACTTCTTTTTCTAATTCTGAGTAGTAATCAAGTCATTTATTCATTTTGTAGTTATGTATAAAACTGCTCATTGGATATATTTATATGTATACTATTTTTTTTTTCAAGACAGAGTTTCGCTATGTCACTCCAACTGGAGGGCCGTGGCATCATCAGATCTAGCCCCTACCCTTTTAATCACTCCACCCAGGATAAGTAAATACAGAGACCAACAATGGTCAGACATCAAGAAGGGTCCAAAAGAGAGTACCTGCTGATATATGCACCAGTTTTCTCATCTAAGGGATTGGATCCCTGTGAATATCCACCTGTGAAATACATCTATCCCCTGGACTCAGAAGTGGGACAAAAGAACGAGAAGGCTTAATAGCATTCCCCTTTTAGCTACTGCATCTAATAAACAGAATGCTGCTTCAAAAGCCAGACTGTCATGTGCACTTAATTAATCCACCATGTGCAAAAGAGAAATCAACATGATTGCTAAATTTGTTTGTGAAAAAAGCTGTTCTGAAAGTATACACACCGATCTCTTGAAGTATGAGATTATATTTAACTTTCCAGTTGAAAAAACTGAGAAGAAAAAACTTTTTAATGTTTGAATGTAATGCAATATAATTTTCCCCTAATAGTATAAACATTAAATCAGAACTGTTATATACTACAACTTCAGTTTCTTCTGCCAAATTCACCATCATGTTTTATAAATTAGATTGAGCAGCAATTTTCATAAATTTTAAAGAGTAGTCATGGTTTAATCCACAACAGAGAGGATCTCTTATTGCTCTGAAGGTCAGCTCTGTTGCTCATTATACAACACTCAACGTCTTTCCTGACAATAGATTTTCACTAAAATCTTTCTTATGAGACCCTCTTTTGATTTTAGAAAGTGAAAACTATTTGTTAATGGAATAGCCGATTCAGTCATCCATTCCTAATAACATATTTCATGTATCTCATTGCCTGACTTTTATCATCCACAGCATGAAAGCGGAAAGTTTTTTTCTTATGAATTGGAAGAAAGAAATGTTACTATTATGTTGCATCGAAGGCCAGATAGTCTCATGGATATATTTGGCCCTCCTTCCACATGTGCAAATTTAAAACAATCTGTAAATGCTTCCTAGGTTGTAAAGAATAGCAATTTTTATAATTTCATTAATACCAAGGTCTAAAAAGTAAAATCCCTCACATACATCAGCACTTCAACGATAAACTAATTTTACATTTCACTGGACAACACCTCACGTTGCATTGCATTTCTCCAAAATCTGTAGCAATTTTTCAATATTTCTTAAATAGCATTTGAATTGTGAAAAGAAAGTACATAGCATTGGGTTTAGATGCACATGAACCCATAGACTCCAGTTTACTAACATTTGGAAGTTTCTTCAGGATGGAATTATTCATAATCTGTTCTCATGAAAGGCTTCTGCTGAATGACAATCTTCTAACTATCATTATAAATACAATGCTAAACATTAAAGATAAACCTTATGAATTTTAAGGTTTAGATTAAGGTTGCCTTTGCTGTAAATCAAGAACTGGACCCTAACACAAGCGAGATGATTTACTGGAATGGTCCAGCAGTGCCTTCCAGATCGACGGCTGTGCTGGACAGTCAGATCTGCAGGCCACTCAGGGACCTCAGCCGCAGCAGTTCATGACAAGCTTGCTAAAGGGTGACATTCAGTGACTCCTGGCTCTAGTCTCTGCCTTTCTAATACCACTTCCTGAGAGAGAGAATCCTACTGGCCCAATGTGAGTGGTCACCTAGGTGGGCAGGGTTAGGCAGCACGTTCAGTGGCCTCTGGTGACACTTTCTGAATCTGGATCCCATTGCCAGAGAAGAAAGAATTAAGAGCAGCCACCCCAAGGTTTGACCTCTTGGCTGTACTTGTTTTATTTCTTAACAAATATTTTACTATACACAATAAATTAACCAGTAATTGCTCATTTAAACTTTTCTTTGAGTGTTATAATCATTGTTAATTGTCTCCATTTATGACTATGAAATATTTCAAACATAAGCTAAGAAAGAGAGTAATGTAACAAATATTTATTAAGATAAATAACATGGTTAACATTCATCAAGCCAACACGTGACTCAGCAGCTCACTCTCAAGGTCACATAAAAGCCTGCACTTCCATTCTGCCCTTGTCCCTTTCTCTATTTTCTCCTACTTTGCAAAACGTTAGGTAGAGTCAATGACCACCTTACATTGAATCCAACTTAAACTTAGGATGTAGTATCCTTTAGTGTGTATTATGTAGTTTTTATAAGATTATAATATGAGAGTATCCAAAACATTATCAATTATTCTGCATGTTTAAACTTTAATATATTTATATTTAAATAGCAATAGTTACTAAACATTTACTATGTTCCAAATATTATTTTAAGTACTTTATTCATATTAGTTCATTTAATTCCCAAAAGTTAAAAATCTTTAACAGAATTAGAGAAAACTTTTTACTGATCCTTTTCCTAATAATAATTCCTAGTAAATGAAGTTGTTCTATTTCTCTCAATATTATTTTTGATGGTTTGTATTTCTCTGAGTGTTTGACTACATCTAATTTTTAATTATCCTAACATGTATATCATTTCTTTAAAGATAGTTTATGCTTCTACAATTAAGTCACTTCTTTTCCATTTAAAACTGCATGTGTGGAATTCAACTTTTTCATCATTTTCAAGATTTTAGCAATAGATTAGTCTTTTCAGAAGCAACTTTTAATCTTGAAGTCTTTTTTTATTAAGTCATAGTGTACAATAATGCAATTATGGCACAATGTATACAACTGGTTTTGTATACAATTTGAAATACTTTCATCAAACTGGTTAACATAGCCTTCACCTCATTTTCTTAGTTATTGTATTAAGACATTTATATTCTACACTTAGTAAATTTAACATGTACTCTTGTAAAATGCACCATAGGTGTGGTCCCACCAATCACCCACCCTCTACCCATCTCCCCTTCCCTCCCCTCCGCCTCCTCTTTCCTCTTCTCTTAGGCTGTAGTTGGGTAATAGCATTTATACGGAAGTGTGAGTGTTTATAAATTGGTTTCATGTTAGGGCTGAGTACATTGGATACTTTTTTTTTCCATTTTTGAGATACTTTTCTAAGAAGAATATGTTCCATCTCCATCCACGTAAACATGAAAGAGGTAAAGTCTCCATCTTTTTTAAGGCTGCATAATATTCCATGGTGTACATATACCACAATTTATTAATCCATTGGTGGGTCGATGGGCACTTGGGCTTCTTCCATGACTTAGCAATTATGAATTGGGCTGCAATAAACATTCTGGTACAAATATCTTTGTTATAAAGTGATTTTTGGTCTTCTGCATATATACCTAGTAGAGGAATTGAAAGATCAAATGGCATGTTTATTTTTAGATCCCTAAGTGATCTCCAAACATCTTTCCAAAAGGGACATATTAGTTTGCATTCCCACTAGCAGTGCAGAAGTGTTCCCTTTTCTCCACATCCATGCCAACATCTATGGTTTTGGGATTTTGTGATGTGGACTAATCTTACTGGAGTTAGATGATATCTCAAAGTGGTTTTGATTTGCATTTCTCTGATGATTAAGGATAATGAGCATTTTTTCATTTCTTCAGATAGTTTTAATGCGATCCCTGTTAAAGGACCACTATCATACTTTAAAGACCTCGAAAAAATACTTCATTTTATATGGAATCAGAAAAAAACCTCAAATAGCCAAGACATTACTCAGAAATAAAAACAAAGCAGGAGGAATCATGCTACCAGATCTCAGACTATCCAATAAATCAATAGTGATCAAAACAGCATGGTACTGGCACAAAAACAGAGAGGTAGATGTATGGAACAAAATAGAGAACCAAGAGATGAACCCAGCTACTTACCATCATTTGATCTTTGATAAGCCAATCAAAAAACATTCAATGGGGAAAAAATTCCCTATTTAACAAATGGTGCTGGGTGAACTGGCTGGCGACCTGTAGAAGACTGAAACTGGACCCACACCTCTCACCATTAACAAAGATAGACTCTCACTGGATAAAAGATTTTAAATTTAAGACATGAAACGAAAAATATTAGAAGAAAGTGCAGGGAAAACACTTGAAGAAATTGGCCTGGGAGAATATTTTATGAGGAAGACCCCCACCAAAAATACATTACTGGGATCTGATCAAGCTAAAGAGCTTCTGCACAGCCAAGAACACAGTACATTAAGCAAGCAGACAGCCCTCAGAATGGGAGAAGATATTTGCAGGTTATGTCTCTAATCTTGTCAATCTTATTATTTCTTTGTCTTTTATGTGTATTTCATTAATTTCTCATCTCCTTAAAATGTTCATCGTTTTAAATTAGTTTTACTTCGTTAATCCCTTTCTAGCTTTGTTAACTTTTTCTAATCTTTTCTAGCTTTCTAAACTCGCTTATTTGACTATTCATTCTTTTGTCATTATTATTTGAGTAAATGCATATGAATTTTTCCTCTAAGTAACAGTTTAGCTGTACCAAGTAGGAAGTCTCCTGGTGGGTACAAGGTAGAGGGATAGGGCTCATCTCTTGGAACTCAGCTACAACTCAGACTTTACCTTACAGATATAAACAATGGAACCTAATCATATGTACCCTTATGTTAATCAAGAAAAGCTTAAAACAGTATCCACAGCATTTTCCAGAGCTCTGCTTACACCCCGGAGAGCACATGGAACATATTGAACCCTCCTGTGGATCTAACACAGACAAGCAACTGAGCATGTAGTGAGAGAACATGACATACTTATTATGTTGAACTATTGAGGTGTTTTGCTTTCCTATACAATTTGATTTATCAATTGTATTCTATGTATTTACAACATGTACATACAGGTTTGTATTTCTGTAACTAAAAACTATGCACTTAAAGTAGTTTCCAAATTCATATTTACATTTTATTTTTTTGTATTTAATATTCATTTATTTATTTTTATACATACTCCATTTATTGAGCATGGCTTTTTCTTCCCCCCCCCCACAATTGACTTCTTTTTGAGTATTTTTTTATTTTTTCAAATGAATATGAAAATTCATATTCACACAATTTTTAGGTTACACTGTTCTCACTTCTAGGCTAAAGTTCCATTTATAGAAGAGCCTCTCACGCGGGGGTGGTAGATATCCCCACAATGTGCACATTAGGTGAGATCACACCTGCTGCCCTTTCTCCTTCTGCCAAACATCCTCCCCTTTCCCCTTCCTGCTTCCCTCTAACCCCCAAATGGACGATATTAGTGTTTTATTGTTCTTGTTCTTATGAACATGTAATTGTTTATATATTGATTTCAGTATGGAGATCAATTTTTCAAATCTTGGTGACCTTCATCAACTTTACTGTTACCTATTCCACAAGCAACCAAAAGTATCCCCCAAATATTACAGTTCATATGGAAACACACAGTGCTTAGAAAATAATAAATTGTGTCTTTAGTCATTATGATCATAATTATTACTTATTATATTTACAAATATGTCGTTTGTCCATGTACTGCAACATGAAACTAGTTGTTCACTGATGAGAACATTCACTGCCTTTGTCTTGTCAGTAAAGAAAATCTGGAACTTCTTACTTAGGAGACATGCTAGGAGATGTAAGATTTCAGTGAGACATGTTAAATGTATATGCAAAGTTTTAGAACTTAAATATCACGTTTGGACTTCCAATTACTTGTAAATGAAGGTGACCTCATAGTTAAATTCATTTTATTTTAATTCAAATAACCCTGTCTCATGTTGGAAATGGAACACTAAAGACGCCATTAAAATTTCATATAAAATGATTGGTGAATTTAAATATCTTAAACAAAAATGTGTTTTCCCTACATGAAGTTACATTATTAAAACAGAGATTCCGCCTTCCCCCAAAATGGCTAAAACTAAGCTTTTGCATCTGCAGTACTAGAGAACTACCATAGATGGTGGTGGTGACCTCCTCCATCCCCCTTCCCAGGCAGGCGCTCCCAGCTCCAGATCCTGCAGGTGTTAATGCTAATGGTTCCCACCTGTAACCCTCCTTAAACAAGCCTGCCCCTGGCTAACAGGAGTTGCTTCTCCACCCCCACCTCCATGGCAGCTGAGGATTAATTGATGGAGAGAGGAAGTGGGTAGGTAAGTGTATACAAGCATATTCCCCTTGCCCCAGGGCGAAACAAACTCTCCTACTCCAGAGCTCTCTGTGTGATCACTTTGAGACTAGATTGCCACGGAATGACATCTGTTTAGCTTCTTCCTCCAGTATTATGCTTCCCTCATGCCTTACGGTATTGAGAATACTTTCTTAATAAATTGTTTGCCCTGAAATCTGCATTCTAGGCTCTTTTCTGAGGGAAACTAACATGGCACATAGTATTTGTAATGTAGTAAATATTTACAAAGAGTTGGACTGTGGTGTGACGACTTACCTGAATGAGACGTACATGAGACACACATGTGGGGATTTCTAACCCCACATTGGACTTACATGCTCTTTACACAGTACATAATGTTATTCTAAAGATACCTCAGCACTGAAAATTATTATCTCCATATTGCGGGTAGGGAAACTCAGGCTGCGTAGAGTTGACAAATTTGCGTTTAGCTTGTAATAAGTGGAAAATATGAAAATTAAACTCAGATTATATGGCTCCATAATCTCTGCTCTTTTTTGCACTGCTCACTGCCTCTGTATCTTTCTCTGTATTTTTATCCAGGAAATAAAAAATTAAAGATCTATACAACTTTTTCTAGAGTAATGAAAGTTGATACACATCGTATTTTCCAAACATTACGTAATTTGTTTAAAATGAAGGTAAGATTGTGTGCGTCATGTAATTTCCATAAGGGTTTATTAGTGGACAAGTATGGATTCCATTGAAAGGGAAATAAACATTTATATAATACCTTCATTTTCCTGAAAGAGAACATTTTATAGAAGTTGGAAAGTAGCAAGGAGGGAAAAGATCATGTCAGTACAATGTTATTGGTCATACAGAATGCAATCTTATGTTTCACAGAGATTTCAACACAGGAAATGGGTATATTAGGAACTGACTAATTCATAGGTTTTCCTGACCCAGATACAGTGGTTTCTTTGAATTACCATGAAAGAAAAGCTGTAAGCAGTCCTTTTTTACCAACTTGAATAATGCATATTTCAAAGCCAAAGCTAGTCAGCCACGTAACTATTTACATAGTCAACATTCAGTGGGAAGGTAAGTGTCAGTAGGTTCCACTTTCCCCACCCATTAACAGCATGTGACCTTTCATTGCAATCTCACCAGTCTCTGATTAGGAAAGGCAGTTTTATTTTTATTTTTTTTCCATTCAACAAATTAAGGAATCTCAGTTTACCACCATCTGAAAAATGACAACCTCTCCCCACCAGCTACTTAGCCACTTAAAAGAGTTGCATTATCCTATTAGTACATTAGAAATACTGTAGGGAGAGCCTGTGTCTAATACATCTTTGTTCTGGCCAGAAATCAAGGTAATTTGAACATAGCGGAAAATAAATAAAATGAACTGTGGTTTTCTACAATACCAAGAAAAGTTCCATAAAGTGTTTCTTTTAATATTTTGATAGCTGTATCTTTCTGATAACTAACAATCTTTAGGTCCCTAATGAAATGAATAAATAAGTTATTGCCTCAAAAAACTCTTTCAACTGGCTTTTGTAAAAGACATGGATAGCCACATTCAGAAAAATGAAGCAGGATCCCTATCTCTTACCATATATGAAATATATACTAAAGAACTTAAATATAAAGCCTAAAACCATGACAATTCTAAAAGAAAACATAAGAAAAATTCTTTTAGCTATTGGCCTAGGCAAAGGAATTATGACTAAGACTTCAAAAGCGAATATGGAAACAACAATGGTACATAGGACTTAATTAAATTATACATCAAACAAAGGACTAATATCCAGAATCTACAAAGAACTCAAACCAACAAGGAAAAAAATAAAATAAAATACCTAATTACAAAGTGGACAAAGACATGAACAGTGTCTGTCCCATAGAAGACAGATACATGACCTAGAAACATGAAAAAAAATGTTCAGCATCACTAATCATCAGCCAAATGCAAATTAAAACCACAATGAGACAGCACCTTACCTCTGCCCAAAGGGCCAGCATTAACAATTGAAAAACAGTAGATGTTGACACGGATGTGGCAAGAAAGGAAGGCTCCTATGCTGTTGGATGGACTGTAAAGTAGCACAACCTCTAAGGAAAACGGTATAGAGATTCCTTAAAGAACTAAAAATAGACCTATTCAATTGAACACTCCCACTACTGGGTATCTAACCAAAGTAAAGTCATTATATCAAAAAGATATCTGCATTTGAATGTTTATTGTAACACAACTCACAATTGCAAAGATATAGAATCAACCTAAGTGAATATTAATCGATGAGTGAATAAAGATGTGGGGTGGCTTGGCACCTGTGGCTCAACGGGCTAAGGCGCCAGCCATGTACACCTGAGCTGGTGGGTTCAAATCCAGCCCGGGCCAGCCAAACAACAATGATGGCTGCAACCAAAAAATGGCTGGGCGTTGTGGTGGGCGCCTGTAGTTGCAGCTACTTGGGAGGTGGAGGCAAGAGACTCACTTGAACCCAGGAAGTGGAGGTCGCTGTGAGCTGTGATGCCACCACACTCTATCCAGGGTGACAGCTTGAGGCTCTGTCTCAAAAAAAAAAAAAAAATGATGGGGGGTATGCACATATACACACATACCATGATGTACTGCTTAGCCATCAAGAGAAATGAAATAATGCCATTTGCTGCAACTCGGATGTAACTGGAGACCATTATCCTAAGTGAAGTATCCCAGGAATGGAAACACAAAATACCACATGTTCTCACTAAGTGGGAGCTAAACAGTGGGTACACACAGGAAAAAAGAGACATAGAGGAAACTAAGAAGTGGGGAGAATGGAAAGGGTGAGGGATAAAAATGTAGCTACTGGGTACAATGTACACCACTCCAGAAACAGGCACACCAAAAGCCCTGACTTCACCATTATACAATTCAACAAAACAAAACAAAACATTTAACAAAACATTCATACCCTCATAATATTTTGAAATAAAAATATAAAAATAAATAAATCCCAAACCATTTATAAGAAAAAAGCTCACCAAAAGTATTGCATATTTTCTACATCTATTTTATTCATAATTATAGTTTTAATGGTTATAATTCTCCTTTGTTACAGAAATCATATTATTTATTAAATAATTGCCATGCAGTGTGCCAAGAGTTTAGTCTATATTTTTCATACTCAATATTAAGATGAGGATATTAGTTTAATCCCCACATTGCAGAGCAGGATGCCGTAGTTTAGAAAACGTAGTATAGTCTTTTGTGAGTTGTAGTAAAGGGTAGGCAGTGAATATGGAACTTAGTCTAGTTACTACCTACCTCCAAATTCTGTTTCTATCTACTTGGCTATACTAAATCCTCTAAAGCTAGTATCATACTTCTCTTCCCGTTACTATAATTAAATTGTCATCTGCTGCTCACTCTCTGTCGAATCCACCAAATAAGCATGTGAACAGTCCACAACTCTCTCACCATTTCCTATGTCAAAACAAAACAGAGTTTGCAGATTTTTATCTCCTAAATCATCACTCAGGATATATGACTCAACACTTTTTTTTTCTCTAACTCATTCTGTCATTCCTTTATGACTATGTTTCATTATCTATTGTCTGAACTATTACCTTGTCCTCTAGTTGACTTCCCCATCTTGTATCTCATATCTTATCCCTCTGGACACATAATAATCCCCACATACTGCTGCCAATGTGCTCCTAAAATGCATGTATGATTACATCAACGATTTGTCTAAGTTCTTTCAAGGATACTCAACATCTTCATCTTAATAGCGTCCTCCATGCCACTGAACACAGAATGGAGCCCCCAGCTTTGGCCACTGCCCATCTCTTTGACTTCCTTGTTTCCTCCCCTGCATTTATTTGAATCAATACACTTCCTCTGAGAAGTGGAGGAAGAAAAATTTAGCTCAGTAATAGGGTAAATGTAAGTATCCGAGGTATAGCAATGTGGAGATAAACACAGACAGAGTTCAGGAGACCTTTTCCTCCAGCTGCCTGTTTAACATCTGAACATATTCGTTTGCCAAGGACAACTCAGACTCCATTATGTCCAGAATCAAAACCGCTTTCCCTGTGCCACATCCCTGATCTCAATGTACCACATCTGAAAGAAGCATCTCTATCCAGCGTAAGGAACACTCCCTTTGTCCACAACACCCTCCTTCACTATCTCCTAACTGGCACTGCATCTTGCCAGGTCGACCATAGCTCTCTAGTCTGTCTCCTTCTCTTCATATTCTTTCATTTTCTCTTCCTGAGCCTCTCAGCTTTGCTTAACTAATTTCACAATTTATTTTCTGGCATCTACTTTCTCCTCTCTCTAATTTATTCCCTATACTAAATGCATACCAATGTTTTCTGTCTGAAGTCTGATCATATCATCCTCCTGCCCACTTATACACAATCAAAGCTTTTTGTTCTTCCTTCATAGCACCTGTCGCAGTTGCAATTTTGCTTTTATTTGTGTCCTTGATTATTTGCTTATTTCTCAAGCAACTCTACACTCCATAGGCACTAGCCACTCTTTAGATCCCAAGAAGCTAGTATAACAGCTGGAATAGGGCCAACTATTCTTATTTGTTCAATGACCCCCCCAAAAATTAATTAATAGACAGAAAAGATTTAAATCTCTGTGTTGGTAGTAAGACATAGTATACAATCAGTGAGTCAATAGGTTTGGATGATTCTTTAAGGGAAAATGTTCACAGTAGAAGATATACAGGTGAACTAGGATATAAGATGATCCTCCCAAGAAAGAGATTGAGTTCAAAAGCCAGGAGAAAGTAGGAAACCTGTAAAATAATTATGTGATAGATGCCAAGATAAAACAGATTGATCTACTATGTGAACACCTCAGAGTTGTCTACAATGAAATTAGAAATTATTATCTCAGAATAACTCAATTTGCCTCTTTGCTATAATTTCTACCTAGTCATATATGTATTTTTTTAATTTCAAATTAATGTGGGAGCACAAATGTTTCAGTTACATTGTTTTTGTTTCCAAGGTAAAGTTCAAGTTGTAGCTGAGTCCTTTACCCAGGGTGTGTGCTGAAAACCCTCACGTTGTGCACATTAGGTGAGATCTCACCAATCACTCCTCCTCCTTCCCCTTTCTCTCCCCTCCTCTCACTAGAATATACTTGTTCTATTCTTTCATGTGTAGTTGTTTATATATTGGTTTTGTGTTAGTATTGAGTACATTGGATATTTGTTTCTCCATTCTTGTGATACTTTACTATGACAAATGTGTTTCAGCTCCATCCAGGCAAGCACAAATGATGCACAGTCTCCATCTTTTCTTACAGCTGAATAGAACTCCATGGTATACACATACCACAGTTTGTTAAATCCATTCATGTGTTGATGGGCACATGGGTTGCTTCCATATCTTGACGATTGTGAATTGAGCTGCAATAAATATTGTTGTGCAAATGTCCTTGTGGTAAAGTCATTTTGTTCTTTTTGGTAGATACCCAGTAATAGGACTGCAGGATCAAATGGAAAGTCGACTTACAGATCTTTGAGAATTCTCCATACTACTTTCCCAGTTTCATGTAAAACTTCTATAGAGGTTGCATTAGTTTGCAATCCCAGAAGCAGTGCAAAAGTGTTTCCTTCTCTCCACATCCACCCTAGCATCTAAAGACTAGAGACCATTATATCGGCTAGTCGCAATGGGGTTAGGTTATAGCTCAGAGTGATTTTGATTTGCATTTCTCTGATGATTAAGGATGATGAGCATTTTTTCATGTGTGTGAAGACAGACACAGGTCTGTCTTCTTCAGAGAAGTTTCTCTTAAAGTTCTTTGCCCACCCTGAGATGGGATCTCTTGTTCTTTTCTTGCTAACACGTTTGAGTTCTCTGTGGATTCTGGTTATTAAAACTTTGTCGGAGACATAACCTGTAAATATCCTCTCCCATTCTGAGGGCTGTCTTGCTAGCTTTACTTACTGTGTTTTTGGCTGTGAGGAAGCTTTTTATCTGAAGTTTGATCAGATCCCAGTAATGTATTTTTGGTCGGGTTCCTCCTCATAAAATATTCTCCCAGGCCAATTTCTTCAAGTGTTTCCCTGCACTTTCTTCTAGTATTTTCATAGTTTAATGTCTTAAGTTTAAATCTTTAATCCAGTGAGAGTCCATCTTAGTTAATGGTGAAAGGTGTGAGTCCAATATCAGTCTTCTACAAGTCACCAGCCAGTTCACCCAGCACCATTTTTCCCCACTGAATGTTTTTAATTGGCTTATCAAAGATCAAATAATGATAAGTAGCTAGGTTCACCTGTTGGCTTTCTATTCTGTTCCATACATCTACTTCTCTGTTTTTGTGCCAGTACCATACAGTTTTGATCACTATCAATTTATAGTATAATCTGAAGTCTGGTAGTGTGATTCCTCCTGCTTTGTTTTTATTTCTGAATAATGTATTGGCTAGTCAAGGTTTTTTCTGATTCCATATAAAATGAAGTATTATTTTTTCATGATCTTTAAAGTATGACAGTGGAGCTTTACTAGGGATTGTATTAAAATTGTATATTGCTCTGGGCAGTACGGACATTTTAACAATGTCTATTCTTCCCAGCCTTAAGCATGTTTTTTCCATTTGTTAACATCTTCCGCTATTTCTTTTCTTAAAGTTTCATAGTTATCTTTATAGAGATCTTTCACGTCCTTTGTAAGGTAAAGAAGTATGGAGAATTCTCCCAAATATTTCATCTTCTTTGGCACTACTGTGAAAGGAATAAAGTCCTTGATTATTTTTTCAGCTTGACTATTATGGTATATAAAGGCTATAGATTTATGAGTGTTGATTTTGTAACCTGAGACACTGCTGTATTCCTTGATCACGTCTAAAAGTGTTGTAGTGGAATTCCTGATGTTTTCCAGATATACAATCATCTCATTTGCAAAGAGTGAAAGTTTGATCTCCTCTAACCCTACATGGATACCCTTGATCACTGTTTCTTTCCTAATTGCGATGGTTAAAACTTCCATTACAATGTTAAAAAGCAGTGGAGACAATGGGCAGCTTTGCCTGGTTCCTGATCTGAGTGGAAATGATTTCAACTTAACTCCATTCAATACAATATTGGCTGTGGGTTTTCTGTAGATGGCCTCTATCAGTTTAAGAAATGTCCCTTCTATTTCAATTTTCTTAAGTGTTCTGATCATGAAAGGATGCTGGATATTATCAAAAGCTTTTTCTACCTCAATTGAGAGAATCAGATGGTCTTTGTTTTTTATTTTGTTCATGTGATAAATTATATTTATAGATTTACATATATTGAACCAGCCTTGATGCCGTGGGATAAAACTCACTTGGTCATGGTATATAATTTGTTTGATATTTGTTTGATGTGTTGCTAGATTCTGGTTGTTAGAATATTGTTGAATATTTTTGCATCAATATTCATTCAGCTATGATCCCCTGGGGGCTGGGTACATCTTAGGCTCACTAAAGCAGCACTTCTGACTCAGCTCCACCCTGGGAGTAAGCTGTCTCTGTGAGAGAGTATTCTAGTCTCCATCCCCGCTGTACCTAGGCAGGTACCTCCTGACATAGCCTTTGCTCATAGGGACTATGTTTCCATCCCACATCTGTTCCACCACTGGCTGCCACCTGATTAGAGGCCTGGCTTTCTCTTGTTGCCAGGAGAGGCAGGGAGTGTCTCCCCAAAATATCCCCTGGGGTGTGAGCCCTATCGTTCCCACTACTGCTGCTGCTCTGTGCTGTGGGTCACCGCTTCTCTCTCTCCTATATGGCTCCCTCGGTTACAGTCCTCTTTTTATACCCATGCCACAGAATCAGCACAGACCTGAAACAGCCATGCCTTGTCCACACCTCTCAAGAAAATGCCCAAGAATCTAAAGTCCATGTGGGACAGGCTTCTAGACCCTGGGATGAGAATGGAGGGGAGTGCTCAGAGTTCAGAACTGGTACAGTTTTATGCCTAGCGGGAGAGTGCCATGGCACACTAGTGGGTCCTCTCTGGGAAAGGAGTTCTAGTTTTTAGAGCATCTCTCCTGTGGGATAAAATCGGAGGAGATGTGAACTCTGCTCATTTGTTCGTAGAAAGTATAGGACTCCCATCTACTTGGTGATGGATTTTGTACATATTGTTTGTTTCCTTGGGGTCAAAGCTTGGGGGTCACAGCTCGCCTCAGCAGGGTTGATGTGCATTCTTCAACCTTCTTTCTTGGTTCAGCTCCAAACCATCAGCTCACTTGCTAAACTTCTGTTTTTTAACTCTCCTTCTGGATGGGAGCCTCTGTGGAAAGCTGGCTCCAGTCGACCATCTTGCCTCCGCTACCACAATCATTTTTTCATGTGTTTGTTCGCCATTTGTAATCTTCAAAGAAGTTTCTGTTCAAGTGTCTTTTCCACGTATAAACGGGTTCATTTGCTCTTTTCTTTTCATCAATTTGAACTTTCAGTAGATTCTGGTTATCAGTTCTTCATCAGATTCATA
This sequence comes from Arctocebus calabarensis, assembly GCA_963573935.1. Lineage (NCBI taxonomy): Eukaryota > Metazoa > Chordata > Mammalia > Primates > Lorisidae > Arctocebus > Arctocebus calabarensis. The sequence continues at coordinate 8,233 of CAUYON010104263.1, read as the reverse complement.
GCATGCACATATCTTCTCTCACTCTAAATGCTGTCCGTTTGCTTTAGTTATGCTACCCTTAGCTGTGCAGAAGCTTTTTAGCTTTATCATGTCCCATTTATTTATTTCTGTTATTGCTACAATTGCCAAGGGGCCTTCATAAAATCTTTTCCCAGGCAGATTTTGTCAAGAGTTTCCCCCACACTTTCTTCTAAAATGTTTATTGTTTTGTGTCTTAAATTTAAGTCCTTTATCCAGCAAGAGTTAATTTTTTGGCAATGGTGAGAGGTAGGGGTCCAATTTATTCAGTCTTCCACATGTGGCTAACCAGTTCTCCCTGCACCATGTATTAAATAGGGATTCGTTTCCCCTGTGCATGCTTTTGTTTGGTTCATCAAAGGTTAGACAGCAATATATAGCTGGGTTCGTCTCTAGATTCTCTATTCTATTCCACAGATCTGTATCTCTATTTTTTTGTGCCAGCAATTTTAATCACTTTAGACTTGTAATATAACCTGAGGCCTGATAACATGATACCTCCAGATTTATTTTTATTTCTTAAAATTGTATTAGATATTCAATTGTTTTTTACCTAGTTCCATAAGAAATGAAATGAAATACTATTTTTTTCAAGTTCTTCAAAGAATGACATTGGTGCTTTGATGGGGATTGCATTAAATCTGTAAATCGCTTTGAGTAGCATGGATATTGTAACAATGTTGATTCTTCCCAGTTACTGAAAGCGTTTCCACTTAGAACTGGAACCAGAAAAGGATGCCCACGATCACCATTGCTATTCAACACAACACTAGAAGTCCTAGACAATGTAATCACAATCAGGCAAGAGAAGGTGATCAAGGTATTCAAATGGGAACAGCAGAGGTCAAACTCTTGCTCTTTGCAGGTGATATGACCTTATATCAGGAAAATCCCAGGGACTCAACTACAAAGCTATTAGAAATTATCAAGAAATATAGCAATGTCTTGGGATACAAAAATTAATGTCCACAAATCAGTAGCCTTCATATATGCTAATAACAGTCAAGTTGATAATCAAATCAAAGACACAATACTTTCACAGTAGCTTCAAAGAAAATGAAATACCTGGGAATATATCTAACAAAGGATATAAAGGACCTCTACAATGAGAAATATGAAACCCCAAGAAAAGAAATAGCAGGAGACATTAACAAAAGGAAGAGTATAGTCATAATTTTATACAATTATCACATCTTGACCTCAAAGATTTTCTTTGACCTCTAACACACACATGAAATGTTCCCAAGGCATATGTCTTTATTTAAGCTTCCTCTGTAACTCTACCATTCGTACTGTAATACCATTGAAAATTAAAAGGAAATAAATCCTCTTAGTCTCAACCTCATTTAAATATTTAATTTCCATAACTCTTTTTACAAATTTTTCTGAAAAATGCATTTTGTAACGTCTCATATATCCACACAATGAGTTCAATTCTCTGTGAATTTTTTACATCTGCTCAAATCACTGTCATTTGTCTCACATATGAGTTTCCAGATATTCAAAACCCAACCTGTTTATTATGCTTTGCCAAGCACTTGTAATAAGGATATACTTTATAAATACTTCAGTGTAGTGAGCTGTGTTAAAAGCTTCCTAGCAGCAGCAATCAGAAAACTACATTTACTCAGGAAACAATAAATCTGCTTACAAATGAGAAGGGAATGGTAAATTATTCTTTTTCATCTTTTAAGAAGTTTTAAATCTGAAATACATGAGGCATGAAGCAAAAACATTTCTTAGTTGAATGGTTCACATTTAAAATAAAGCTAAGTAGCTGTATTACTGGGGAAACTACTCATTTGAAGCATTATGCAATTAATAAAAATCTTTTAAACCATTTTTGTATATAAATTGCACAAAGTTCAATGTTTTACCTGAACTAAATGATGTAACAGTATAGTAGTTTGGGACAAGAGTATTTTAGAAAAGACATAAGATAATAAATGTGCATGTTTACATATGTGCTTGTATATCACACACACATATATAATACAAATATACATATATGAAATCAAAAGGCCTTCATGAAATTATATTGATTCTTGGATTAAATCAGATTACCACTGGATCAATAAAATCTTTTCTAAAAAATATGCCAACAGTATCTGACCAAGGAACTATCAAAAGTTTTAAGGGAAGTATAGTTTACAAGAATTTTTATTTTTTGAGAAGAAGTTATATGAAGTTTTAATTTTCCTAAAACCTTATTCTCTCCCAGGGCAATGTTTATGACAATGACATAAATGTTATATAATAAGTAAATAGTACTATAAATTAAACATGGAAATTATGGGGTAGAGAGCCCATGAGGATGAGGGTCATAGAGAAGTGCTGTTTCCAGAGCTCCAGACTCTACAGCAAAGTAAATTCAAGGCCCAAATGGAGAAAACTAATACATCAATTTTGCAATTGGTTGACTAGAGGGAGAAAAAGGACACTTAGAAAAAAAATCAGTTGTATTAAATAGCATTTGAAATCTGGGATAACCAAAGTTAAAAACAAAACTTAAATTTGTGACCAGGCATGGTGACTCCACCTGTTATCCTAACACTTTGGGAGGCTAAGGCAGGAAGGTCACTAGAGGTCAGGAGTTTTGAGACAAGCTTGAGCAACATAGAGAGATCCCGTTCCTATAAAAAATAGAAAAATTAGCTAGGCATGGTGGTCTGCCTGTAGTCCTAGTTACTCAGGAGGCGGAGGTAGGAGGATTGCTTAAGCCTAGGAATTTGAGGTTGCAGTGAGCTATGATCATGTCCTGACTTCATTCCTCATGCCCAACCATCAAAGACAGACCCTGTCTCAATAAATAAATAAATACATAAAATAAATTTAAAAGTTGTGGATAGGGGGACTCAATCTAATCTTATAATTTTCTAGAAACATTTCAAGAAAATTCCCTCACAGAACTCTATGGAATTAGTACATCAAGTCATAGTAGGCCATACAGGTTAGCCATGTCAGTTCTAAAACCACAGCATAATTTGTCCAGCATGAGCTTTCAATAAGATTAAAAAAAAAGCAAGTGTGCCTCTGGGGTGAAGTTCTCCATTTATTTTGCACCCACACATTTTGTAGAAAAACCTAGTGCTTACAAAATAGTCATTTGCCTTGGAGAGTTTGGACTATTTGGCCATTTGTAGCTGTGGACCTCATGAAATTCACATGTCGGTTTTGCTGACAGTGAATTAAATTGACACAAATGTCATAAATATTGTATATTTTATAGAACTACTTTTAAAATGCCTATCCATTTAGAAAATGTCTTTTAAGTAAACTTATGATAGGAATAATTAGATCTATCTAAAATAATGTTGCATTCTGTTGTAAACAGTTTTCTATGAAACCATTTGGGGTGTGGTTCTCAGATTTTGAAAAAGAAGCCTTGATACAATGGTACATATTCTACAATAACATTACAAATTCAAAGCCCCAAATAAATGACCATGCAGTTTTTTTAACAAGTGAACAGTTTATTAAGGATTAAAGAAAGGTATGATGTGATACAGTACAAGCAAGACTTATGATGTGATACAGTACAGTACAAGTCTTGCTTGTACTGTCTTGCTTGCACCATGCAGTTTTTTAAGAGTCAGTAAGCTGTTAGTCTGATAAGATGCCAGTTTCAAATCACTGATCTCCAAATCACCAATGAGTGTTGTCTACTCAGCAAACGTACTCAGTAAGTTAAATTTAAGACCTTTTCTAAGGAAAAAAATCATACTTACATACTACAAATCACTGAAACAACAATGCATAGAGAATAATTCACTCAAAGCAAAGATATTCATCTTTCCAAACCCAAACCCACCAGCCCTCTCAGCAGTTTGCCTACGTACTGTCTGCCTTCTTGCGAGACTGGGACACTAGTTTCTGCCACTATCTAAAGCAAACCCTTTCCTGATGCTCTGAATCTCATCTTCCCTAAAGAAGTCTTTTATGATTTAATAAAGAAAATAAATAAATAAATAAATAGAAGTCCTTTTTAGGATTTCACTGTAGCAACTATTCTCTAGCTCCCCTAAACCACCAATACCCTCTTTCCTACTGGGTCATTCCTATTATTATTCATCTTAAAACAAAGCAAAACGAAATTTCCTGACTCCAGGCCTCACTAGCTGCCACTCAATGTCTATGCTACACTTTACTATGCAAATCCTCAAGGCTAGTTGTTTCTCCACAAAACATTAAACAAATCTTTGAGGTGGTGGATACACCATTTACCCTGATTTGCTCATTGCACATTGTATACAAGGATCAAATTATCACATGTACCTTCAAAATCTGTATAATTACTACATATCAATTTTTAAAATGTATAATAATATAGCCATATTTTACTAGATCATCTGACTTGACTCCTCAGTGGCATTTGACGGGATGGGCATTATTGTTTAGAATTTTTTCTTCTCCCAGCGTTTCCAGCATTGCTCTTCCCTGATTTTTCTCCCATATGCTCCTTCTCAGTATGTTTTTGCGGTTCACACACGCTTTCTGGCTCTCTGAGAGTTGAAGTGTGCTAAAATCAGTTATAGAACTTCCTGTTTTACTTTCTGCTTAGTAAACTCTTGTAAGTCTCATTCAGATGTTGATAATTTTTATTTCTAGCCAAGACTTCTCCCCTAAGACCCAAATCAACCAATCACCTTCTGTACTTGGATATCTAATTGGCATCACAAAATTTATACAGCCCAAACAGAACTATTTCATTACTGAGCCCTGGAATATGTGTTCTTTAAAAGTACTAATGTCACAGTGAATAGCACCATCGGTCACCCTCTTGCTCACACCAAAGATTTAGAAGTCATTCTTATTTCCTCTTGCTTTAATACTCCATATCCAGCCCACCAATGGGCTCCTTCTGTTCTGCCTCCAAATCATAGGTAACTAGAACCAGGCCAAGCTTGGGTAGGTGCACAAGAAATACGTGTTGAGTTATTAGGAAGTGAATGGAAGGTAAGCAAGACAATGCATAGGGGTATCTTTAGGAGGCTGGCATGAACATTTATTTAGGATTTAATGGCTGTTAGAATTAAGTTAGATCACAGTTGGAATGGTGAAAGATGAATTGATTTGGCATACTTAAGAGAACTTAGTAGTTCATTCACCATGGGTGAGAGAATGTCAGTGACATGCTTCTGCTCTGAGTGAACGGATGGCTGGTGCTACAGTTCATCATCAAAGGAGACACCAACAGGAGAAGATTTTTGAGGGGAAGTGTCCTACTGGGGTTAACATGAACTTGGGGGGCCCTAAAGCTTGCTGGTTCTGCTGTCCAATATGGACATTTTTTTTCAATCCTGTGGAATCTGACTTTCACTTTTACTATGGATGGAACTTGTTCTTGTCAAATACTTAAAAAGCAGACCAAACCAAAAGCTACCTATAGCCAAACACAAGGGGCATTTTTTCAGTCTTGAACTTGCTTGATCACTGATGGTCACTCATTCCTTCCTGAAAGTCCTGAACATTAATTCCCGTGACACAGTAGCTTTCTGCCTCCTTTGCTGTCCTTTTTATTAACCGTTAGATAAATTCCAATCTTTCTCTTGTGACTGACAAGGCCCGTCAAAGTCTAGTCTCTGCTCATAATGCCATCTTCACCTATTAAAAATCTCTCTCAGCCTAGTTCCTACAAGAAATTCCCCCTCTTCCAAGTTAATTCTGTTCACTGTTTAACCAAGCTCTGACTTTTCTTCCTCTGAAATACATTGAGAGTTTTTTCAAAACATGGTATTGTCAATGGACCTGACAATGAAAATTTTTTACTGAGAAAATACTGGGAGAACAGATCTCCTTACACACATAATTTTCTTTTGCTCTAAATTTTTCATTGCATGATTTCTGATCATTTTTTGTAAGTCAATCACTTACTACAGTTTGAGCAGAAGTATTTGTTTATTTAATTATATAGGATTTGGACGAGTTTAAGACTTAGGAAGACTGTTAGCACAAATATATTAAAGTGTGGAAGTAGATTTTTACTACAAATAATATTGACAATCCTTACATATTTGATCTAGCATGAAATTTTTAAAAGCAAAAGCATGTTCTCCTTAGATAATCCATTTCTTTTTCTCTGTCACTTTTTTTTTTTTAGACAGAGTCCCACTATGTAACCTTTGGTAGAGTGCTGTGGCATCACAGCTCACAGCAACCTCAAACTCTTGGGCTTAAGCGATTCTCTTGCCTCAACCTCCCACGTAGCTAGGACTACAGATGCCTGCCACGATGCCTGGCTATTTTTTGTTGTAGTTGTCGTTGTTTAGCAGGCTCTGGCCAGGTTTGAACTTGCCAGCCCCAATGTATGTTGCTGGTGCCCTAACCACCGAGCTACAGGCACCAAGCTACTTGTTGAGATCTTAATATATGTAAAATGTGTAAAGAACATATAAGGAGAATAAATTCTAAAAGTCCCTCTGTTAGATAATCAGTCAGTTCTTTGATTTTTATCAGTCATCTGGCAGTCTTTTACCAAGCTGATAACTAGACATACCAGCCTTACAATAAAGACTAGACCTAAGAAATCTGTGTGCTTCTTCATTGGCATGCTCAACAAGCCAGGAAAGAACTAAGAAGTATTAAGGGGGTGGGGTGGGTTTGGAACATAGATGTGTATAGTGAGCTACAATGGAAATTTTGGATTGTAGCATTTCTGTTTCCATTTTGTTTGCACTTTAGACATGATTGAATTAGATGAAATGCGAGAATGTGAGAATTTTGTTCCTGTTTAATTTTTTCCTTTCTTTTTTTAATTTTTATGATGATTTCAGTAGAACATCTTTATCATGATAATGTTTGTTCCATTCTTTCAGATTATTGGTATCTGCTTTATGACATTTACTGTATTAACCTTTCTTTAACACAGGGTAGAAGATAATGACTCATTTTAGTTATGGCTTCAAGGTAAAATTTTAATGAAACATAAATAAAAATTTTTTTTAAATTTTTTTATTTTTTTGAGACAGAGCCTCAAGCTGTCACCCTAAATAGAGTGCTGTGGCATCACAGCTCACAGCAACCTCCAATTCCTGGGCTCAAGTGAGTCTCCTGCCTCCACCTCCCAAATAGCTGGGTCTGCAGGCGCCCACCACAATGCCCAGCCATTTTTTGGTTGCAGCCGTCATTGTTGTTTGGCAAGCCCGGGCTGGATTCGAACCCACTAGCTCAGGTGTACGTGGCTGGCGCCTTAGCCTGTTGAGCCACAGGCGCCAAGCCAATTCTTTTTTTTCCTTTATGTAGAGAAAGAGTTTCTACTTTATTGTCGTCGGTAGAGTGCCCTGGTATCACACAGCTCACAGCAACCTCCGAATCCTGGGCTTAAGGCGATTCGCTTGCCTCAGCCTCCCGAGTAGCTGGGACTACAGGCACCTGCCACAATGCACAGCTATTTTTTGCTTTGCGGTTCAGCTGGGGCCGGGTTTGAACCCGCCACCCTCGGTATATGGGGCTGGCACCCTACTCAATGAGCCACAGGCGCTGCCCAATCAAAATTCTTTTTTTTTTTTTTTTTCTTTGAGACAAAGTCACTTTGTCCCTTTTGGTAGAATGCTGTGGCGTCACAGCTCACAGCAGCCTCAGACTCTTGGGCTCAAGTGATCCTCTTGGCTCAGCCTCCTGAGTAGCTGGGACTACAGGTGCCTGCCACAACACTCAGCTCTTTTTAAAGATGAGGTCTCACTCTGGTGATCCACCTCAACCTCCCAGAGTGCTAGGATTACAGGCTTGAGCCACTGCACCCAGCTGATTCCCCAAATTTTTTAGAAATTTAAATGATTTAAACTCCTGAACTTTTTTTTTTTTTTTTTTTTTTTGGCAGTTTTTGGCCAGGGCCCTACTCCTTTGAGCCACAGGCGCTGCCCATGAACTTTTTTTTGTTTTTTGAGACAGAGTCTTAAGTTTGTTGCCCTTGGTAGAGTGCTCTGGCATCATAGCTCCCAGCACCCTCAAACTCTTGCACTCAAATTATTTTCTTGCCTCAGCCTCCTTAGCAGCTGGGACTACAGGCTCCTGTCACAACACTTGGCAATTTTTTTTTTTTAGAGATGAAGTCTTGCTCTTGCTCAGGCTGGTCTTTTTTTTTTTTTGAGACAGAGCCTCAAGCTGTCACCCTGGATAAAGTGCTGTGGCATCACAGCTCATGGCAACCTCCAATTCCTGGGCTCAAGTGAGTCTTCTACCTCTGCCTCCCAAGTAGCTGGGACTACAGGCGCCC
>CAUYON010104262.1:0-16269 GCA_963573935.1 Arctocebus calabarensis | reverse complement strand
GGTTTTAGCCTTCATATGAAAGCTATAAATTAGCTTCATATTAGGGCTGAGTACATTGGATACTTTTTCTTCCATTCTTGAGATACTTTGCTAAGAAGAACATGTTCCAGCTCCATCCATGTAAACACAAAAGAGGTAAATCCATGTTTCCCTCTTATCAATCCATTTTCTTTGCTACATTTATTTTTGCCCAATTTGGGGCCAAAATATTTTGAAACAAAAATTAGAACCCATTCCACATGAATTTGAATTAGAATTGTGAAATTCCAGTCTCAGTATTGTCAGACTCTGGAAGAAAAGTAATGTTTAACCTAACAAGTGGACTAAGAAGAGCGATCTAGTCTATTTCGAGAGAGGAATTATGCAGATACACAATATAGTAAGGCAATAGAAAGACAAAGAAAATGGTCCTGCAAGATTTCCAATATCCTTACAATAATTCTTTCCCCATTTTATTATCTAGCTAAAATATAACCTATCTTCAAAAAAAAAAAGGGTTGTATTTAATACAACTATAAAACCTTTAAAGATTTTTTTTGGCTTTTATGTTCTCAAATTGCACAAGTTATTATTGTATACCTATGGAGCTGTATGCTCATAAAACTGAGTCAAGTGTGGATGGAATGTAAGTACTATGAAGACAGAAATCTTTATTTTGTTCACTGATTTATCCTAAGTACCTCTAACAGTGAGTGCCTGGCACACAGCAGGTGCTGAATATGTGTTGAATGAAGATAAAGACATATTGAAGATCATTTCCATATGTCTGTGGAGCTAGATTATAGATAACAGAAAAGGGAGCTTTAAATACAAATGTTATCTAGAAAGAACTAAAGGAACTAGGGAGCCTATGCTAACCACTATTGCAACCAAACTCAGGTTTTTTTAAAAAAAATTTAAAGATAATTGTTGATTTTAAGGTAAATAGAAAAATACTTGGGATTGACTGTAAAAGCATCCTTGGACTGACCTCATCCCATCATCCACAAATCTCTCTGCAAGTTCCCTGTCAAATCCGTGCTTAAGTCAATCAAGCTTTCTTTCGTTTTTTGAAAATACACTTACACCATAGAGAGTTGCTATTCCTCTGCCCTTGAACAATATTCCATCCCCTCCTCCTTTTATTAATTTCTATTCATCTTTCATATTTTAGCTTGATTATAAATCTCTCTGTAATGTTCCCTTTGACATCCTCAAGGTTTAACTTGTATATTTGTCCATCTGATTTTTTAAAATTAAGATCCATGCTTTCAACTACACCAGTGGTTCTCAACCTTCCTAATGCCTCCCAATGCTGCACCCATTAATACAGTTCCTTATGTTGTGGTGACTCCCAACCATAAAACTATTTTTGTTGCTACTCCATAACTGTAATTTTGCTACTGTTATGAATCGTAAGGTAAATATCTGATATGCAGGATGTATTTTCATTCTTACAGAGGGTTGCGACCCACAGATTGAGAACCACCGCTGAACTAGACTTTTGGAGGCAGAAGTTGAGTCTGCCTTCATTCACTGGAGCATCTTCTGCTTTTAGAATAATATCCAGCACATAGTAACTGCTCATAATAATTTATTAATTAATTAATGAGCAAATGAGGAAGCATAATTATGGTAGCGTCATTAAATGTTAGAGAAAATAAAACTGTGAGGTGTAGGTGCCATATGAGAAATCATGTTAACAACAGGTATCAAGGCATTAACTTCCGATCTAGACTCAGGGCAGTGGAATAGGAAGAAAAAAGGAATAAACATGGAATGACATTTTATTAGTGTTTTTCTTTTTACTATGAAAGATATATGTGTTTATTATAAAAACTTCAAATATTTCACAAGGGTAATATATAAAAATTAAAAGTCCCCCACCCTGGACTCATAAACCCCATATATCCTGTGTAGTCATTATTAACAGAAAAAAATATATATACACTAACGTGCATGGGTTTTTTTTGTGTGTGTACATAAATGATATTGTGCAAAATATCTCCTTTTGATTCTACATATCCATTTTCCAACTTTCTCCTTCCTGCTCTTTTCTTAGTCTGACTGGATTGTATGGATTATATTACCCAGGGTCTCTTGCTCTCTGGCTTTCAATTAAGTTTGCCAATTGAGAGCTTTGACAGATTACACAGAAAGAGGTGAGTTACACGGGGGTAGTTATCTTCCTGTTCCCTTCTTGTTAAAGATGCTTTGCACGTGCTTATTCCTTTCACTGAAGAAACAGCTTCTCTAAAGACAAGCTGCTCTAAAAGAATTTTTTCCCCCTTCCCAATACTGCTAACTTTTTTCCTTTGTTTGTTACAGTGGGTAAGAGTGATGGCTGCTTTTAGATACTATATTCACCTATACTATATTGTGAATGTATTTCTCCAAAATTTATATTTATATCTCATACCTCCAACCCATGTCTGTAGTCCTAGCACTCTGGGAGGCTAAAGTGCATAAATTACTTGAGTTCAGGAGATGGAGACAAAGCTGAGGAGTGGGACTTCCACCCCTACTAAAAAGTAGAAAAACTGAGTGTCCTGGTGGGTGCCCATAGTCTCAGCTACTTGGGAGGCTGAGGCAAGAAATTTGCTAGAGCCCAAGAGTTTGAGGTTTCTGTGATCTATGATGCCATGGCTCTGTATCCAGGGTGACAGAATGAGATTGTCTCAAAAAAAAAAAAAAAGTAAGTGATTATATACTGATTTCACAGCAGTATTGAATACATTGAATACTTTTTTTTCCATTCTTGAGACACATTCATAGGAATGGTAAAACATAACTTTAATCCAGAAAGGAGGGAAGAAGAAAGAGAGGGGAGGGGAGAAAAGAGGGGAGAGGAGAGGCTGGGAAGAGGGAGGGTTTTGTGGGGGATCCTACCTAATGTGCATAAGGCAATGATACATTTCTATACTATTAAGAATAGAGTATGAGGGTGGTGCTTGTGGCTCAAAGGAGTAGGGCGCTAGCCTCATATGCCAAGAGGTGACGGGTTCAAAACCAGCCCCAGCCAAAAACTGCAAAAAAAAGAATAGAGTATGAATGTTTTTGCCACAACAAGTAAGTAAGCAAGGAGATGGTTATGCTAATCAGTTAGATGTAAGCATTCCACATTGTATATCAAACCAGCACATTGTACCCCATAAATGCATTAATGTACACAGTTATGATTTAATAAAGAATTTAAAAAAATGAAATATATATCATTTGATAATATTTGAAAATAAAAAATTGAACTTTTCAAATATTATAATTATGGAAAGAGGTAAAATATAATATGTATGTTTATATATATGCATATATATAATAAGAAATAGATTTTCATCTTTAAGAAAATAAGTATAAAGTGAATAAAAAAACAAAATAACTAAGAGTAAATTTTAAATGTTTTACTTGCAAAAAATTAGTAAATGAGGTGCTGACTATGTTATTCGGTTTGATTTAGGAATTTCATATTGTATATGAAATCATCACATTGTGCCCATAAATGTATACAGTTAGTATTTTAATTAAAAATTAATAATTTTTTCAATAAAAGGAAGTAAATAAACTTACTACCGCCACTGTGGAAACTTAAAAATTGGGGCCTTGGAAGAAGTGATGCAGAACTCTCATGAATGGGATTAGTGCCTCTAACAAAGAGGTGTTAAGAGAGCTGCCTTGATGCATATTACCATGTGGGGACCATGGAGTAACTAGTAACCGTTTATGGAGAAGATAGTTTTTGTTTTGTTTTGTTAAATCATAGCTGTGTGTGTTAATGCAATCATTGGTTATGATGTGCTGGTTTTATATACAATTTGAAATATTTTTATCAAACTGGTTAACATAGCCTTCATGGTATTTTCTTAGTTATTGTATTAAAACCTCTATATTCTGCATTTAGTAAGTTTCACCTGTACCCTTTTATGATGCACCGTAGGTGTGGTCCCACTAATTACCCTTCTTTCACCCATCTTCTCCCTCCTCTCCCCTCCCTTACCCCTTTCCCCATATTCTTGTGCTATAATTGGGTTATAGCCTTCCTATGAAAGCTATAAATTAGTTTCATAGCAGGGATGAGTACATTGGAGAAGATAGTGAGCCCCTGCCAGACATTTAATCTATGAGCACCTAGTCTTGGTGTTCCTAGCCTCCAGAACAGTAAGTAATAATTTTCTGTTAATAAATTACCCAGTCTATGGTACTTTTGTTATAGAAGCCTGAACAGAGTGGCATACCCTATGACCTGCTCACATCTTTGAATATAACTGCTTTATAAATAAGCTCTCTTAACTTTATCCTAATTTTGATGGATCATCAATTTCCTGCTGTGATCTGATTGATGTAGCTATTGTATTCATGCTCTATACAGAGTAGTGGCCTCGATTTTTCCACTTGCATCCTTTCAATGAATCTGTAATAAAAATTTTTCACATTTTAACTTTGTAATTGGGACACATTTTATAATTAATGTTTCATCACAGCTTCTTGGTGTTTTTAATTCCTTAGTGGTACATAAAAAGTGGTGCCTCTTAGATTTCATAAAGTATAATAATGTATCTTTGACCTCTGTGCATATCAGTACAAAAAGATAAAATTCAGAACAATTGAAGAGAAACATTAGTTGTGAGATTTTCTAAGAGATGACACACACACGCACAAACACACAAAATAAGAGACAACACAAATATGAACATGGATTTATGTTCAGTTACCTGATTAAACCACAGGATCACTGACAGTATCAGGGTCCTGAGCAGGAGGAGATGCCTTACCGAGAAGACAATACTGATTTTAAAAACATTCATGGGACACTTGGAAGTAAGCCATTAGTGATGACCACTAATCTAAGCAGGTACTGCTACAAGCTTTTCAGAAAAAGCCAATGCCTTTGATGTGTCATTGTCTAGTCTGCTTGGACTGCTATAATAAAGTTGGTTAAACACCCCAAATTTCAATTTGTAATTGTGGAGGCTGGAAGTCTCAGCTCACAGTGCCAGCTTCCGGTGACAGCTCTCTTTATGGCTTACAGATAGCTATTATTTGCACTATGTTCACATGGCCTTTCCTTTTTCTATGACATAGAGATTGAGAGAGAGGTAGGGAGAGGGAGAGAAAGTGAGAGAGCGAGAGAAAGGGAGAGAACAGAGATCATTCTTCATTCTTCTTATAAGGTCACCAGCTACATGGATTATAATTCCACTGCTAAGACCTCACATAAATCTAATTTTCTCATAAATGCTCCATCTTCAAATACCACCACATCGAGAGTTAGGGCATCAAATTATGACTTTCATGAGGACACAGTTGGGTCCACAGCATTTCACCCCAACCCTCCAAATAAACATACTTCATGCAAGCAAAATATATTTATTCCATTCCAATAGCTTAAAAAACCTCAAGTAATTCCAGCAACAATTATAAAGTCTAAAGTCTTATATAAATATTCCTGAAATCAAATACAAATGAGACTCAAAATATGATTCATACTGAGGCAAAATTTTTCTTCAGCTGTGAACTTGTGAAACCAGGCAAGTTACATATGTATATATACTTCCAAAATACCATGGTAGAGCAGGCATATGATACACATTCCCATTCAAAATGGGAGAAATTGTAAAGAAGAAAAGTGTGATGAGTCCCAAGCAAGGCCATAAACCTAGAAAGTTAAATTCCTTTAAGTCTTTAGGCTCAAAAATAATTCTAATTGGCTCCATGTGCAGTGCTATCCAAGTTCACTGGGATGGCAGCATCACCTCTACCATTCTAAATGGGGTGACGCTCTTCATAGCATCTGACAGATCAGAGTCCTCTCTGGTGGTTCCACTGGACTTAGCCCAGATTTTTAATTTGAAAATTTTTTTGCACAGTTGCAAAAAGAAAATATAGCCTTCTAAACTACCAAATAATCTGTAAGTAAACAACATCAGCCAATTTATGATACTTACACTATAACTTAAACCCTTGTTGAAGTGGGAAACAGGGATGCACATAATTGAGAAATTGGGTAAAGGAACTAGATGGAGCAAGAGTGAGCTACAAGGCAGGGTCAGGGATTACTGTTGATCACTTTACCTAATAATTCAAAAGTGATCTTGTATTTTGACACTTTGTCTCTAACCAAAACGGATGTGACAAATCACCATAATTAACTGTTTTAATTCAATCATGGCTGACCACTTTAGTCCTTCTTGGTCTAGCTAAAACATTCATTTAGTAAACCATCAGTGTAACCGGCTTATTTTGATCAGTTTTAATATGCTAAAACGAATTCCGAACCTTTGGATACAATCATAAACAAGGCAAGTGCTATCCTTACGGAGCTCAGGCACTAGTAGCGGGTATAAAAAAGTTTATAGGAAATTATCATAAAGCCTGATGAGTACCCAGTGGGTAATGGACTGATTGCTATGAGAACACAGAGGGACGTCAACCACAGGGTGAATATGTTGGAACCAGAGATTTTGGAAGGCAGCTCAGTCCAGCAAAGAGTGCAGTATTCTATACAGGAAAAAGTGCATGCAAAGGTTTTGAGTTCACAAAAAGAATATGAAATGCTTCAAGAAATTAAATATCTCTGACTGCCAGATTAATTAATTAATTAATTAATGATACCCTTGGTCTGGGATAGTGATTGTCAATTGGGGGAAATTTTGGATCCTGTGAGACATGACAATATTGGGAGATATTTGTGGTTATCACGACAGAATGGGAAGGGCTATCGATATCTAGTGAATAGGGTTCAGAGATGCTGCTAAACTTCCTACACTAAACAGTATTGACTGCAAAAACAAAGAACTATCCAAACCGAAATGCCAGTGATGCTGAAGATGAGAAACCCTGGGCTATATCCTAGTATGTCCCAATAGGCAAGTGTTCCAAGTGTAAGCAATTACACTACTATTGCTAAACTAATTTATTCAATGACTATCTCCTCTGCTGCTCTGAAACTTCATGATATCAAGGACTATGTCCTGTTCATTGTTACGCCTGGGATATCTAATACTTCCTGGTACCTAATGATGAAGTTAGAGCATTCCTCATCAACAAATGGAAATAGCACTCTTCAACCCAGGATTGACAGGGACATTGCAGGGATGTGCAGCCTAATGAGAGGGTATGCACCAAAGCTATTTCAAATATCTTCCACTTTTCTCCAACCTCTTACTTTATTACCTGCCCTTGTATCTAAATAGATCGTGCTGTTCCTGCTTCATGGGAAATAAATGCTTTTTTAAAGCATAACACGTAATCCAGAAACTAGAACGAAAACGATCTGGCTACAAAACAATACTCAATGCATGTGTGGAGGAGTTTGATGTAGTAATTAAAAGAAGATCTTTAAAAGCAAATGTAATAGTTTTGCACTACATGTCTGCCACTGACCATCTATCACCTGGACTTAGATAAATTGTATAACCTCACACTTGTCCCTTAAAAAAACTAT
The DNA here is from genome assembly GCA_963573935.1 of Arctocebus calabarensis. Classification (NCBI taxonomy): domain Eukaryota; kingdom Metazoa; phylum Chordata; class Mammalia; order Primates; family Lorisidae; genus Arctocebus; species Arctocebus calabarensis. Next base: position 8,852 of record CAUYON010104262.1, on the reverse strand, counting down.
ATGTAATGCTAGTGCCTAATGCTGATGTTTTGTGCACTTTAAATTAGGTAATAAAAGTGTTTCACAGTAGTTAGTACATAGTAAGCACTCAATTAATATGAGACAAGAAAAAAAGATAAATGTGATATAGTAAAATGAGCTGAAGCCAAAATACAAACTATGGTGGCCAATGGATTTAAGAAAAATTGTTTGTGACAATCATGACCATTAAGAAATGCTTATGAAAGGGCGGCTCCTGTGGCTCAGCGAGTAGGGCGCCAGCCCCATATACTGAAGGTGGCGGGTTCAAGCCCGGCCTCGGCCGAACTGCAAAACAAACAACAACAACAACAAAAATAGCCGGGCGCTGTGGCGGGCGCCTGTAGTCCCAGCTACTAGGAAGGCTGAGGCAAGAGAATCGCTTAAGCCCAAGAGCTGGAGGTTGCTGTGAGCAGTGTGACGCCACAGCACTCTACCCAGGGCGATAAAGTGAGACTCTGTCTCTACAAAAAAAAAAAAAGAAAGAAATGCTTATGAAAATATCCATGAGCCAGGCGCAGTTGCTCATGCCTATAATCCTAGCTCTCTGAGAGGCCAGGGGGGATGGATTGCTAAAGCTCAGGAGTTCGATACCAGCCTAAACAAGAGTAAGATCCTGTCTCTACTAAAAACAGAAAAACTAGCTGGGCATGGTGGCACACACCTATAGTCCCAGCTACTAGGGATTGCTTGAGTGCAAGAGTTTGAGGTTGCTCTAGCTATGACACCACAGCAATCTATCCAGGTGACAGCATGAGACTCTGCCTCAATAAAAAAAAAAAAAAAAAGAAAGAAAAAAAAAAGAAAATATCCATGAGAATTTTTTCTTGCAACACTGAAAATGTTTTAAAAGGTATTAACAATTAGAACTGACAAAGCTATGTAAAAATTAATACAAACACACATTCCCTTTTCATTATAGCATAAATTGACATAATGCATAATATATGGGAATTGACATATATGAAGTTAAATTTAATCTGATTTCACAGTCTTTAATTCAGGTCTTTTGACCCACAAATTCCACGCCTGACAATTTTTCTTATGGAAAAACTCATTCCCTAACCAGACAATGGAAAATGAATGTACTGAAAATGCTGCTTGTTATGATGTCATTTATGATAGATTAAAAAAGACGACCATTCTGATATTGTTTAATGGAAGACTGTTTAAACAAGCTACAGCATATCCTTAATGAAGAGAGACTCTGTCTCTAAAAAGAAAATTATGATGCAATGCATTTATGAAAATGTGTTTATGATATATTGAATGATAACAATTGCAAGTTACCAAATTGTATATATATATCATATGGGCCAATTTTTACTAAAAGTAAAAGAGTGTACTTTTACATATGTATGTATTTTAAAAGTCTGCAAGGATGAGAAGGTTGATAGAGATGACTCTAGGTGATGATATTGTGATTATCTTCATTATACTTATTTTTATAAGTATTCTGAATCTCATCAATAAGTGTATGTTTTTATAGGTATAAAATAAAATAAGATTTTTGGAAAAAGTAAAGTATTGTTAATTATCTGATTATTTATTCTCTATAGCAATAAATATGGAATGATCATTTTTCATGGAGGCATGTATCTTTTCTTGTCCTACCTGAGGACTCAATTGATTTAGTTTGTAATTCCAGGAACACATAGGTTTTAGAATTTACTTTTCTCTAGAATTAGGTCCCTACTAAAACTAGCCTTTTATCTCTGTTTCTCTCTCTCTGTGTACACACACACACACACACACACACACACACACAGATCCCAGAAAAACAGATACTGTGTGATTTCATACAGATTCATGGATGCCTTTAATGTGTAAATTATTGATCTTGAAAGAAAGAGCTTAAGCTCTTTCCTGGCTTTTACAATGTATGTCTTCTCAAAAAGTCTTTTCTTAGGTGGCACCTTAGCACAGTTGGTAGGGTGCCAGCCACATACACCAAGGCTGGCAGGTTTGAATCCGGCCTGGGCCAGCTGAAGCAACAATGACAACTGCAACAGGAAACTAGCCAGGCATTGTGTTAGGCACCTACAGTCCCAGCTACTTGGGAGGCTGAGGCAAGAGAATAGCTTAAGTTCAAGAGTTTTGAGGATGTTGTGAGCTGTAATGCCATGTTACTCTACCCAGGGCAACAACTTGAGACTCTGTCTATAAAAAAAAAAAATTCTCTGCTTACTTGGAGTTCACAACACACACTGAATTGACAGAAATTGATTCATTTTCATGAAGAACTATATGTAGTAAACGAATAATTTTATTTGCTTTTAACCAAAAATTCATCTGAAGTTGTATAATATTGATCTAGTTACTTATTTCTTGGATAAGACCCTATACAAAAAGAGATAAACAGGATTGCATCAAAGTGATCATCTTCTCCACACAAGAAGAAATACAGTAAAGATACACCTCACAGAGTAGATGAAAACATTTCTGAATCCTACATCAGATAATGGGCTAATATTGACTATATACAAAGAACTCAACCTTCTCAATTATAAGAAAACAACCCAATTAAAAATGCACAAAAGACTTGAATAGGAAGTTCCCAAAACAAGACATAACAATGGTCAAAAGACATATAAAAATATTCTCAATTTCTCTAATTATCAGACAATTTCAAATTAAAATCATAATGAGATGTCACTTCAGTGAAAAATGAGGATAGTGAATTAGATGATCTCTGATATTTCTTCCTTCTGTCATTCACTCAATTTTCTCACAACCTAATTTTTATAAGGAGATAAATTTGTAATAGTCTACCACATCAACTTTGGGGAAGCAGAAATGTGCAAAGTTTTACAGAAGCTACAATCTCTCTAGTAATCCTAAGTGAAGTGCTGACGATAGCCAAGGCCATCTTTGAAATTAACAGTCATGTAGGGTGCCTGCAGTGCCAGTGACTATGCCAGTTTACTTGCTGATTTGCGTTTTGGCATTGTCAAAATTAACTATGATTCACTGTCCTTGGAAGTCCAACATTAAAGATTTTGGACATAGGTATTTAAGTATTTGTATTGTCAAATGTTAAATCCACTTGCGTATGTATGCATGTGTGTATATATATTTGTGGTGGTAATGTAGCATATAGTACCTAAAGCAGTTGCTTGGGAAGTCAGATGCAAATGGACACTGCTTAATAATATATCTAAGTGGTGTTTTGTTTCCTTTGATGAGGTACAAAAGTTCTTCACTTTCCAAACCGTATGAACTGAAAATATAAAGCATATAGAGCATGTACACTAGCAAGTGGTTATATCCATGGCAGAAAGATTTATTTCAGATTTATGATAACATACAATCAAACTATTTTGTACATGAAGATTATTCCATTATCTACAAATCACTGCAGACACACAGAAATGAAGATCTCCCCTCACACTTATGTTTTCCTTCTTCCCACATATTTACAGAAATGTTTATGTGTGCATGCCCATTGATGTCAAGGGTATGGTTTTGCTGTTATTCAGTACTTTTGTTTTCTAAGGTGATGTTGGTTGATTGCCCAGGAACCATAAGAATATACTTTAAAACACTTTACCACCTATAAATTAGCTACAATTGGCATTCCCAAAAGAGGGTTAGCTCATTCTTGCCACAAAACCTGAAGTTACTGCTTATCCTCACTTGAAATGCCAAGTGAGTGACTCTCCCTGTTGACAGTGTCTATATGAGACAAAGAATCAACATGGCAAATGTGACTGAAGTGCTCTGCCCTTCATTGCTCCTCTTCACTTGGAAATCAGGCTTCTTAACAATTAAAGTTCTTCAGTACTAAGGCAGGTTCCATATTCAAGTCATTTGCAAAGAAAGGACTAGTCAAAGAAAGCTACTGTTTTTTCTCTATCAAATACAGAAAAGTAAATGTATTAGCTTTTCTCTTAATCTAGGAAGAGAAATCCATGCCTGATGGCTCATGGATGTGGATAAAAATTAAACAATTTTGCTATTTCTCTTTCATGAAATTGAGTCATCAGATATCTTTTTTGACTAATCAGGTCCAATAACTGCCTCAAGCTCAATTGCAGTTTTATTTGTCAGAAAATGTTAGTTGAAACATAGTAATTATTCAACAGACAAATCTCATTCCAATCTAATTAAGTCACATATAATAAAGCCATATATGAATAATTACATGACTTTAATTCATTATCATTATAAAAAATGTTCAGTTACTTCACTGGTATTATCAGAATATATAGTTGAATTGCAATTACAAAACAAAATGTCATTTCATAGGTAATTAAGATATATTTAATTAACCTAGTAAAATATTTTGTGTAACATTAAAAATCCAAATATTATTTGAAGTGTGTACAGCAAAAATAACATATCTGAAATATTCAGTTATCAGAGAAAGAAACAACAGACAAGATATACACATAGCAATATGGCTAGATCTTAAAAATAATACTGAGTGAACAGTAAAATACAATAATATTTAACAAGACATACAAAAAATTTAAATGCATATGCACACACTACAAGAAATATATTAACACTCAAGCAAAGGAAAGAATATGCACAAAATTTGTTAAAATTATTGTTTTCCAGGAAAAATGTAATAGCACTGATAAAGAAGAATAAATTAGTAAATAAACAGCACATGTTCCTGAATAATTGACTTAAAGAAAATGATTAACTTAACTCTCTATCCTTGACGCTAAAACCCATCTTTCACAGATACCTAAAGAGAAATATTTTTGGGGAAAGGATAAAGCATATTTATTTTTTTTTTGAGTCAGTCTCACACTATTGCCCTGGGTAGAGTCCTGTGACATCATACCTCACAGCAACCTCAAACTCTTAGACATCATACCTCACAGCAACCTCAAAGAATCCTCTTGCCTCAGCCTCCCAAGTACCTGGGAATACAGGTATCTGCAACAATGCCCAGCTAATTTTTCTAGTTTTAGTAGAAACAAGGTCTCACTCTTGTTCAGGCTGTTCTCAAACTTCAGAGTTCAAGCAATCCACTCAACTCAGCCTCCCAGAGTATTTGATGTGTTAAGTTATGTAGAATTGCTGGCATATATAGGTGATAATAAAAAGATTGGCTTATACTGCTTTTTTTATTGTTGACGATTAATTGAAGGTACAGAATGCCAGGTTACACTGTTTGCATTTGTTAGGTTAAGTCCCTCTTATAATTGTGTCCCATCCCCAAGGTGTGTCACACATCATGATCTCCCACCAAGTTCCCTCCTTCCCTCTCCTGGAACCACCCTTCCCCCACTCCCCAGCAGGTACTAGGTCATTAATTGTCCTCCTATCAGAATTGAGTACATGGGATTCTTGCTTCTCCATTCCTGTGATGCTTTATTAAGAATAATGTGTTTCACTTCCATCCAGTTTAATACAAAAGATGTAAAGTCTCCATCTTTTTAAATGGCTAAATAGTATTCCATGGTATACATATACCACATCTTGTTAATCCATTCCTGGGTTGGTGGGTATTTAGGTTGTTTCCACATTTTGGTGATTGTAAATTGAACTTTGATAAATAGTCTAGTGAAAATGTCCTTATGATAAAAGGATTTTTTTTCAAGCTGGGCATTGTGGCAAGTGCCTGTAGTCCCAGCTATTGGGGAGGCTGAGGCAGGAGAATTGCCTAAACCCAGGAGTTGGAGGTTGCTGTGAACTGTGTGACACCCATGGCACTTCACCCAGGGTGATAAAGTGAGACTCTATCTCTACCAAAAAAAAAAAAAGATACCAACATTGTACTTTCAAAATTTGGAAAAAATGATCCTGCATTTTGTATGGAACCAGAAAAAAACCCATATAGCTAAGGCAGTTCTTAGTCATAAAAACATGGGGATATCACCATACCAGATTTTAGGCTGTATTGCAAAACCATAGTGGTCAAGACAGCATGGTACTGGCAGAAAAACAGAGACATAGACATTTGGAATCAAATAGAAAACTAGGAAATGAAACTAACATCTTACAATCACATAAACCTCGATAAACCAAACAAGAACATACCTTGGGGGAAACATTACCTATTCAATAAATGGTGCTGGGAGAACTGGATCATCCACATGTAAAAGACTGGACCCACACCTTTCTCCAATCACAAAAATTTATTCAAGATGGATAAAGGACTTAAATTTAATGCATGAAACAATTAAAGTCCTCAAAGAAAGCATAGGAAAAACACTGGAAGATATCGGCCTGAGAAAAGACTTCATGAAGAAGACTGCCATGGCAATTGCAACAACAACAAAAGTAAACAAATGGGACTTAATTAAACTGAAAAGCTTCTGTGCAGCCAAGGAGACAACAACCAAAGCAAATAGACAACCTACACAAAGGGAAAGGATATTTGCATATTTTGAATCAGAAAAAAGCTTGATAGCTAGGATCTATAGAGAACTCAAATTAATCCACATGAAAAAAGCCAACAATTCCATATATCAATGGGCAAGAGACATGAATAGAACCTTCTCTAAAGAAGACAGACGAATGGCTAACAAATTTATGAAAAAATGCTCATCATCCCTAATTATTAGAGAAATGCAAATCAAAACCACCCTGAGATACCATCTAACCCCCCACGAGAATGGCCCACATCACAAAATCTCAAAACTGCAGATGCTGGCATGCTTGTTGAGAGAAGGGAACACTTTTACACTGCTGATGGGACTGAAAACTAATACAACCTTTTTGGAAGGAAGTATGGAGAACTCTCAAAGAACTCAAATTAGAACTCCCATTTGATCCTGCAATCCCATTACTGGACATCTATCCATAAGGAAATAAAAAATCCTTTTATCATAAGAAAACTTGTACTAGACTGTTTATTACAGTTCAATTTACAATCGCCAAAGTTTAGAAACAGCCTAAATGCCCACCACCCCAGGAATGGATTAACAAGCTGTGGTATATGTACACCATGAAATACTATTCAGCCATTAAAAAGATGGAGACTTTACAAACTTTGTATTAACCTGGAGAAGTGGAACACATTATTCTTAGTAAAGCATCACAAGAATGGAGAAGCATGAAACCTATGTACTCAATTTTGATATGAGAACAATTAATGACATGGTAGGGGGGAATGGGAGAGCAGAGAGAGAAAGAAGGAGGGAGGGAAGGGGAAAGGAAGATCAGAAAGAGAGAAGGAGCGAGGGGGTGGGGTCTTGGTGTGTGCCACACCTTTTGGGGCAAGACACAATTGTAAGAGGTTCTTTACCTAACAAATGCAATCAGTGTAACCTGGTTTCTTAAACCCTCAATGAATCCCTAAAACTAAATTAAAAAAAAAAAAAAGATTTCTTTTTTCTTCTGGGTAGATGCCTAGTAATGAGATTGCAAGATCAAATGGGAGGTCTAGTTTGAGTTCTTTGAGGATTCTCCATACTTTCTTCCAACAAGATTGTATTACTTTTCAGTGCCATGTAGAAGTGTTCCCTTCATTCCATATCCATGCCAGCATCTGCAGTTTTGAGATTTTGTGATGCGGGACATACTCACTGCTATTAGGTAATATTTCAGGGTGTTTCAGGGTGGTTTTGATTATTTGCATTTGTCTGATAATTAGAGACAATGAGCATTTTTTGTATGCTTTTTAGCCATTCATTTACCTTCTTTAGAGAAGATTCTATTCATTTCTCTTGTCCAGTCACATAAGAGATTGTTGACTCTTTTTATGTTGATTAATTTGTGTTCTCTGTAGATTCTAGTTATCAAGCTTTTGTCTGATTCAAAACATGCAAATATCCTTTCCCCATTGTGTAGGTTGTCTATTTGCTTTGGTTGTTTTCTCATTAGGTGTACAGAAGCTATTTAGTTTGATTTAGTCCCATTTGTTTATCTTTGTTGTTCTTGCAATTTCCACAGAAGTCTTCTTCATAAAGTCTTTCCCCAGGCTGATTTCTTCGAGTGTTTTCCCTACACTTTCTTTGAGGATATTTATTGTTTCATGCCTTAGATTTAGATCTTTTATCCAACATGATCAAGTGGGTTTCATCCCAGGGATGCAAGGTTAGTTAAACACAAATCCGTAAACATAATTCACTAAATCAAAAGAAGAAAAAACAAAGACCTGATGATCCTCTCAATAGCTGCAGAAAAAGCATTTGATGAAATCCAGTATTCATTTCTAATTATAACACTGAGGAATATAAGCTTAGGTGGCACATTTTTTTAAACTGAAAGAAGCCATCTATGACAAACTAACAGCTAATGTTTAACTTAATTGAGTAAAACCAAAAGCTTTTCCACTTAGAACTAGAACCAGACAAGGTTGTTCTCTATTGCCACTACTATTCAACACAGTGCTGGAAGTTCTACCCAATACATTCAGGCAAGAGAAGGACATAAAGGGCATACAAATGGGAGCAGAGGAGGGCAAACTCTCCCTTTTTGCTGACGATATGATCTTATACTTAGAGAATCCAAAAGACTCAACCACAAGACTCCTGGAAGTCATGAAAAAATATAGTAATGGCTCAGGATATAAAAATCAATGTCCACAAATCAGTAGCCTTTGTATACGCCAATAACAACTAGGATGAGGAGCTAAGTAAGGACACAATCTCCTTCACAGTAGCTTCAAATAAAATGAAATACCTAGGCATATACCTAACAAAAGAGGTGAAATACCTCTAGACAGAAAATTATGAAATGTTAAGAAAAGAAATAGCAGAATATATTAACAAATGGAAGAACATACCATGCTCATGGCTGGGAAGAATCAACATTGTTATACTGTTTTATTCTTGTGCTAAAGTTATTTACACAGAATGCTCCCCTTTATTGCCTGTACCAGGGTGCACCACTCTCACTGCCTCACCCTTCATATGCTACTGCTCCACTCC
>CAUYON010104257.1:0-19655 GCA_963573935.1 Arctocebus calabarensis | reverse complement strand
CTTTTCTTTCCCCATCTTCTTGTGCAATAATTGGGTTGTAGCCTTCACATGAAAGATATAAATTTGCTTCATATTAGGGCTGTATACATTGGATATTTTTTCTTCCATTCTTGAGATACTTTGCTAAGGAGGATGTGTTCCAGCTCCGTCCATGTAAGTATGAAAGAGGGAAAGTCACCATCTTTCTTTAAGGATGTATAATATTCCATGGTATACATGTACCACAGCTTATTAATCCATTCATGGATTGATGGGCACTTGGGCTACTTCCATGACTTAGCAATTATGAATTGGGCTACAATAAACAATCTAGTACAGATATCTTTGTTGTAATGTGATTTTTGGTCATCTGGGTATATATCAAGTAAAGGAATTATAGGGTCAAAAGGCAAGTCTATTTTTAAATCTCTGTGTGTTCTCCAAACGTTTTTCCAAAAGGAATGTATTAGTTTGCATTCCCACCAACAATGTAGAAGTGTTCCCTTTTCTGCACATCCACACCAAAATCTCTGGTTTTGGGATTTCATCATGTGAGCTAATCTTAGTGGAGTTAGATGATATCTCAAGGTAGTTTTGATTTGCATTTCTCTGATGATTAAGGATAATGAGCATTTCTTCATGTATCTGAAGGCCGTGCACCTGTCTTCTCTAGAGAAGTTTCTCTTCAGATCTTTTGCCCATCCTGAGATGGGATCGCTTGTTCTCTTCTTGCTAATACGTTGAAGTTCTCTGTGTATTCTGGTTATTAAACCTTTGTCAGAAGCATAACCTGCAAATATTCTCTCCCATTCTGAGGGCTATCTGCTAGCTATACTTACAAGTTCTTAAGAACATTGCTTCAGCAGAAATATTCCTCTCTGAGACTACAAAGACAGAGATAAGATGAGGTTAAAGTAGGCTATTGGACCCCCGAGGTCTGAAGAAACTGCTCAGCAGCAAACCCATGCTACTTTCCTGAAAAAGGAGGGAGGAATTCAGTCAAATGCCTAAAGGATTGTGTGAAAACTATAAGTGATTATTTCAGCCTTAATTACAAAATTCTACTGGCATTTTCTACCTGGCTGAACTTCCCCACTGATTTAGTCAGATCACTCCTTTTTGCCTGTCTTTTTCTGCTTTTTTAAATCAAAATGTGTATAACTGTTGTGTTATGCCTGCTCCACTCTTGTCCCTTGGAGTATAGAAAGAAGATAACTCATGTCCTTTGCTTTGGATGTCCCAGAGGGGGAAGCATTGGCTCTAAGATCTCTACCCAATACGTGACTTAGATGAATTAGATAATGAGAGCTTATACTTTAAGCTAACAAAATGAGACTCTGGAAAGTTGTGAGAAGGTGAAGGATATTTGCTTGTGGGGGAGATGTTTTACTGGGGCCCAGTAAAGTCTGAGATAGGCAGAATTTGAAATGGTGCCTGCCATGGTGTGAATGTTTATATGCCCCCCAAATTCATGCACTGGAAATCTAATCACCAACATGACAGTATTTAGAGGTAGGGCATTTAGGAGGTGATTAGACCACAAGGTCTTCATGAATGAGATTAATACCCTTATAAATGAAGCCTGAGAGAGTTGCTTGTCCATTCCACCAGCTATAGACACAGTAAGAAAGTGCCATCCAAAAGACATTGAATCTGCTGGTGCTTCAATCTTAGATATCCCAGACATAAGAGCTGGATAGATTTCTTTAGAAGCCACTCAATTTACAGTACAGTAGAACCTCTGTAAACTGACCTCCCAAGGCACTAACAAACCTGTCAACATATAGAGGTTGTCAACCTAAGAAATTAGGCCTACTATACTGAAACATTCATGTGGGCATGCCTAGTCTATGAAAATGTGGTCAATGTAGGTGGTGGTCAACTATGGAGGTTCTACTGTACATGCTAGGCCAGCCTGAATGGACTAAGCACATAACATCCCCACCCCCAATGTACAATTTCTGTGTATCTTCTCCTCAGTGTGGGCATCACCAATGAAAACAATGGAATAGCATCCTCATGGTTATGCTGCAGAAAATGGGGAAAAGGTTTCTTTAGATGTATATAAGGTCCATTCACAATTGACTTTGATTTAATCAAAAAGGGATTAATCTTTAGTGAACCTGACATAATAATGCATCTTTCTAACAGAAGGTAAAGCATCTCCTGCTTGCCAGGACATAAGCAAACAACCATGTGTAAACTGCCTACGGAAGGTGCACATGGCTGGGACCCCACGGTGGCCTCTGGAAGTAAAGAGCAACCCCAAGCAGACAGCCAGCAAGGAAACAAAACTTCATTCCTACAGCTACAAGGAGTTTGATGCTAGGAGCGGTGAGAGATTGAAAAAGGACCAGAGTGCCAGTTGAACATTCAGCCTTAGCTGGCACATTGCCTTCAATTTTCTGAGCCCTGGCCTAAGCAGTGAATCCAGCTTGCCATGCTTGGACTTCAGACTACAGAAAATGTGAGATAATAAATGTGTGCTCTTTTATGTAAAAAGTTCATTGTCATCTATTACACAGAATTTAAAAATAATATACCACAAGAGGGTGTTTTGAAAGGGAATTGAAAGTTCCCCAGATTTCTATATTGAGGGCCATTGATCCACACTGGGCCAGCACTAAACCTCACTCTGAGTCATAGTGAATGCTGAAGGCCAATCGCTCGCCTAGGCCACCTGACATCTTTTACTTGTGATTTTCACATTGAAATAGATATATTTTTTCTATCTGGAAAATAGCTAAACAAATAAACAAAAATACGACCTGGGAGCTTCCTATGGCTGTGTTTCCTGCCAGATGAATAAAATTAACAGAGAAAAAGAACAAATGGAGTCATAAATAAATGAGGCCTACAGCAGCAAGTATAATGACCGATGTCTGTGTTGCTATTCAAACTCTGCATTCCCCCAAAGGGAAAATGAGAGCTTCCCTAGACCGTAAGTTTTCCAGAAAACTACCCTGACAATATATATGTATATTAAATTCATCTTTTATCATTGTTCTTGATCAAATTGGGCCTCTGTTACTTGAAACCAAAAGTGCCCTGACTAATACCACTCACATGCAGTGTTATAAAGGGCGGGTTGATGAGTATGACAAAAGCCTACACAACAAACAGTCCAAGTACTGACTATTTTTTCAAATTGCTTGCATTTATTCATCTTGGAAGAAAGTTCAAAACCTCTTCTTCAATGAAAATTAAATCTCTCGATCTCTCTTTCTCTTACACCAATGTTTTTCTTTATTTTCCCTTGAAAGTCTCCCTATGCCATTAAACTACTTTTTATTGGTTCCTTTTCTTCTGCTTCTAGAAAAGATTCCGGCGTTCTAGGGAACACTGTTTGCTTTCAGACTAATCACATCTTCTTTATCCATTAGAATAAATGACTTGTCTTGCCTATGGGGTCATTAGTCTCATTCACTTACTCTATTTCATCAATTCTTCTCATTTCACTAGCATTTCCTTTCTGTCTCAGAATATTCTCAGTTCTGCCTCATGCCTTGTATCGATTCTTTTAAGCCACTTCTGTGTTTTTCTCTTTATTGCTAAGTCAGTTCTATCAAGTTATCTTAAGTCTCTACTTATTTCCTCAATATGTATTTCTCTATGTATTGATTAGAGTCCAGTCAGACAACCAACCTATCCATTTAATGGAAAGAGAGAATTTGTCATAAAATAAATCTTACCTTGGGATATTAAAATGTTACTAAAGAGTAAGCAGGAAACCAGTGTAGCATGGACACAGGAGCTGTAGGAAGCAAACATCATCCCCAGGCCTGAGGAAACCAAGGGAAGGCAGATACTGGAATTATTAAACTTTTAAAACTTAGAAACTTACCTACAACTATGCAAGGAACTATGCAAAAAGTCTGAGGAGGGGGTAGCAGTGCAGCTGGTGATGGTGTATCTGAACTTGGAGGAGGGATCCTGTGAAAGAGGCACTGTTTAGATTGTTCCTTCAAGGCAGTTGCCATGAGGCTGATATGGCACATTTTGGAAAAACAGAGGAGCTAGGGCAGCTGTTCCTATAAAAAGGAGTACCTTCTGCAAATGTGAATAGGCTCTGCTGGAGTGATACTCATATGAATTGCAAACCAAGGAGCAGACAGAAAGGAGCCCCCTTTTCCTCCTCTAGCTGTTCAGCCTCCGTCCAGAACCCCTTGTGGGTCTATCTTAGCATGTGGCATTTGGGACCCCAGTTCTACAATCACAAAGCCAAAGAAAAAGTCTGCTTTTGGTGCAGAGAGCCAATAGTTATGCTTCCTGCATTCTGGCTTTGGTGATTACACTTCTAAAATAATAACATTTTAATTGCAATTACAGTTTTATAAATGATCCATCATTTTTAGACTTATATTGTCTCTATCCAAACATATTTCATCTGAATTTTTCTTAGGTTACTTACTGATTTTCAAAGAGTCTATAACTGTCCTCTCTGATATTGACTTTTAGTTTTCCTAATATAGATCTAGACATTTGCTTTCTGATTAATTTATCATTATTAATTGGATTAATATTATCATTAATATCATCTTATTACTTTATTTTTTATTAAAACAATCATGGGGTACAATGCGCTGACTTCATATACAATCTGAAACATTTTAATCAAACTGTTTAACATAGTCTTCATGGCACTTTTCTAGTTATTGTATGAAGACATTTGTATTCTGCATTTGGTAAGTTTCCTCTGTATCCTTCTAAGATGCACCCTAGATGTGATCCCACCAATTACCCTCCATCCACCCATCCTCCCCCCGACCCCTCCCCACCTGTGCCCCTTTCCCCATATTCTTGTGCTATAATTGGGTTTTAGCCTTCATAAGAAAGCTATAAATTAGCTTCATAGTAAGGTTGAGTACATTGGATACTTTTTCTTCCATTCTTAAGATCCTTTGCTAAGAAGAATATGTTCCAGCTCCATCTATGTAAACATGAAAGAGGTAAAGTCTCCACTTTTCTTTAAGGCTGTGTAATATTCCATGGTATACATATACCACAGTTTATTAATCCATTCGCGGATCGATGGGCACTTGGGCTTCTTCCATGACTTAGCAATTATGAATTGGGCTGCAATAAACATTCTTCACAAATTTTATTAATTAGATTAATATCATTATCATTAATGATATGTCTTATTATTTTAATATATAATACATTAAATAAAAAATACAGGTTTATCCTTCTGACAAATATTAACTTTAACAATCTTCTCATGGGCCAGCTACTATGTTACTTTCTATATAGAAAATGATCAATATTAATATTTCTGTCATTATGGATTTTATCAGAAAAATATTGTTATACCAATAATTAATCAACTGCAATTTGCAATGAGGACTAAAAATGTAAAGCACAGTACAAAATGAGAGAAAGAAGACTTACATACATAAATACACAGATCCTTATATACATATTTCTATGTGCATATAAATGTATACACGTCATTATCCATCTGTTTATATATAGGTGTTTATACTAAGTATATATGGCAGGACAGTGTTCATAGGGGCACATATCTTTTTGTGTATATGCATGTGGTAACAAAATCACTTGACATATTTGATCTTTCCTGGAACAATTCTATATTTAACTAAGGAAAATTTAACTCTATCAAATAGTGCATGAATGTATGAAAAGTTTCCAGGAAGTGGGTATAACAAGAAGGGCCTGAAATAGGAAGGAGGTTGCTTTATTAGAAGAATAGAAGGAAATTGAACAAAGATGATACATGTTTATGAGCAATACCTTCCACAAGGTCATCTTCTCATCCTGCTGTTGTCTCAAAGGTACAGCATAGTATAAACTGTACATCTCTGTAGCACACACACTTACAAACATACACATGTAATACATTGACAGTCAGCCCTCTGTGTGGTTCCAGAATCCCCTATAGATACCAAAATCCACATATGCTCAAGTCTCTTATATAAAATAGCATAATATTTCCTATGAACTACATGTGTGAATATCTTCCTGTATACTTTAAATCATCTCCAGATTATCTATAATAGCTCACCCAATGTAAATGCCATAAAACAGCTGTTAAACTATATTGTTTAGGGAGTAAAAGTCTCTTCATCTTCAGTACAGATGAAACTATACATTTTTCTGACTATTTTCAGTCTGCAATTCATTGAATCCATGGAAGCAGAACCCATAAATCAGGAGGACTAACTCTATGTATTATATATAGTTTTAGTCATCATGTGTTTGAGAGCTATGTTTTATTTTGATAACATAACATCTTTTCCTGTCTGAGGTGGGAGTAATTTAATTTAATAAACATACCAGTTTATTAAACATTCAGACAAAATATTATTGTTTTGCCTATTTTCGGCATCCCCTCAGATTCTTCAGGGGCCCAACTCTGGGAGTTTATCATACTGTTGTTTGTTGTTACTTCTCAGTTTTCCACCTTCTATATGCTTTGTGTTCCTTTCTTTGTTTGATCCTTGATATTCTGTTGTAACATTAACATACATGTCCTTTCTGTTAAGAGGATAGACAAATGCTTTTTCTGGTCAGCAAATTAAACCTATAAAATTCATTGTGGTAATCTATGTGTTTATCCCTAATCTTGCATTTATTTCAGCATTTTCCAAGTTTCTGTTTTCCCTTAATGCAGTGATTATAAGTGACTTTTCATATGGGAGAGAGCAGCATGGAAAGCATTTCTCAGGTGTTGTAAAGAATCCAGTCTTGCCCACAGAGAGGTGTGGCTTTGCCCTTGCCCTCTAAAACTTAGCAATGTTCTGCAAGTTAAAAATTCCATTTTTCTTGGCCATGCCAGATAACAGTATAATTTATGGTGGGAGGTTTGGAATGACCAAGTAGTATTTGATATCTGGAAAAAGAAGTCACTCCTGCAGGCTGTCGACTGGGTCTCTGTGATAGAGTCCAGTAAAGACCCTGTACACTAGAGCTTGAGAGATATCAGCTTGATTTGGCTGATAGCTCAGAGCATGTCATACTTCACTGTCATCAGAAGTTAATGCTGTCCTTGACCCCATACGAAAGCAAATTGACATGTCCCATGCTGGGAGTTCTCTTGGACTCTACCTCAGGCACCCCATCTTTTGGCTGATTTTGATCTATTTTCACTGTAACAAACTATAACCATAAATATAATGATTTTCAGTAAATTCTGAGAATACTCTAGAAAATTAGCAACACTGTGGTGGAATTGGCCATTTCTGAACTTGCTATAGTAACAGGAGAGGACAGTCTTGGTGACCGTTCCCTAACTCCATGTGCAGAATATGAAAAAATACTGCAAATACTTTTAAACACAGAAAAAACATTCAATTTAATATGAGCATATATTAAGATGGTGATATTTTAGCCTTGTTGATTACCAAAGAATTAAGAAAGGTGATATGATTTACATCTTATTAATGCAATTTCAAATATTATCTTTGTTTAAGAATTACTAAAGTATTACTCTAAAGTAAGCAATTATTGCTATGGTTAGACAACCCCAAAATTTTCCATATGGTTCAGAATTCTAATATTTCTAATCAGAGGTACAACATCAAATATGGAAAGATAAGGATATTAGGCACTACACAGAAAAACAAGATGTGTGATTTGCACAGCTACCTCGTCTTCGGATGGACTAACAGAACTAACAAGGGACTTAAACATTTTTGCTTTCTCATTATAATTTTTGAGGGTTGAGTGAGTGTATAATAATATAAAGAATGGGGGCAGTGCCTGTGGCTCAGTGGGTAGGGCGCTGGCTGCATATACCGAGGGTGGCAGGTTCAAACCTGTCCCCGGCCAAACTACAACAACAACAACAAAATAGCTGGGCGTTGTGGTGGGCGCCTATAGTCCCAACTACTTGGGAGGCTGAGGCAAAAGAATCAGCTAAGCCCAGGAGTTGGAGGTTGCTGTGCGCTGTGATGCCACGCATTCTACTAAGGGCGATAAAGTGAGACTCTGTCTCAAAAAACAAACAACCAAACTAAAAAAAGAATGGCAAAACTTTTTTACTGGGAAATTTCATTCCAACACTTTCATGTCTAAGAATTTGTCTTTTTAACCCATATCAAATTATGTTGAAAATATTAAACAGAAATGAATATTATAAAATTCTAGAAAGAGATAGTTGCCTATATAAAACATAAAATAACTCAAAAGCACTTAAGAATGGATAATTTATTGTTCATGTAGAAATATCCACTGTATACGTTAACATTCTCTTTTTCTGAGTCAAAAAATCATTTGTGCTGGATGTGGTGGCTCACACCTGTAATCCTAGCACTCTGGGAGGCCAAAGAGGGAGGATGAGTTGAGCTCAGGAGTTTGAGACCAACCTGAGCAAGAGTGAGACCCCTGACTCTATTAAAAATGATAATAAAAAAAATAGCTGGACACTGGGGCAGGCACCATAGTCTCAGCTACTTGGGAAGCTGAGTCAGAAGGATCGCTTGAAGCCAGGGATTTGAGGTTGCTCTGAGCTAGGCTGCTGCCACAGCACTGTAGACTGGGTATCAAAGTGAGACTCCAAAGAAAGAACAAACAAAAGAATGAAAGAAAGAAAGAGGAAGGAAGGGATAAAATCATTTGTAAAACCTACAGACTCTTGTACACAATTTTATCTAGATTAACTACGGGTATGAAATCATTACTATGCTCTTCTCTTAGATTTTGTCCACTACTGACTTAAAATATTCATTATGTGCTTTTCTTGTAACAGAATAGATTTCACTTCCATTCCAACAGATTATAGAGTGCACCCCATGAGACTTTGTAAATCAAAGACTTACCTTCATCAGTTCTGCTCATCAGAATAAAGATTGAAAAATTGGAGAATTCAATTTACAGTGACTACTGAAATTTACTACTGTGAATGGGGATTGCTTTTAAACAAAATTCCTTATTCAGCTCATTAACAAAGCCACATCCTGAGGCTAAGTACAGCATTATGTGGTTGGACCCAACAGCGCTCCTGTTAAACTCTCAGCCAGCATTAGAAAGGCCAATTCTAACTACTGGTTTCCCTATTAATTTAATAACAAATATCATAATGACCAAGTTTTGTGCCTAAGTTTTAATAAATAAGTCTCTTTGCATGCCCCAGTCCATGGAAGGTGGTGTTCTGATTCCAGCAACCTCTCCTGTTCCAGTTTTTTTCCAGAACTGGTTTCCAATTCTTGATTTTTCTACTTTATTTTCTGAAAATTTAAGTTCATCTCCCTAAACACTAACCTGCAAGTATTTGTAAGAATACTAAATGACAAAAGACAGTTTTCCTGCATTTTAAATTTATATATTCATAAATTTCTTTATTTATTTTCCTAAGGAAACACCATTATTTTGTTCTATGTACTATGATTCTGAGCATTTTTAATTATGACTATAAAACTTTTGGTCTTCTATGACATTATACTTTGTTCCCCAAAGACAACCTACCCTTGTCACCTAAAACCCAGATTGTTTCCTTAGAATTTTCCCTGATTTTTCAGATAGGTTGTCTCAACACTAGTCTTAGAACATCTTAACTACTCATCCTGTTTATAAATGGTACACTCTAAATTATGGTTGCACTTTATTAAAGGTGTGAGCCAGTCTGTAAATCATAATTATGAAATAAAATTTAATATAGTACTCTTTACTCAGTAAAATCTATGAATATATTATATTACAACAACGCTCTAGGAATTTTCTTTAATTTTAGTCTCAGCAGCGCTGATCAGAGTGAAACCTCAATTCTCCTAGATATAACCGAAAATTCAATTTAAAACATTGAATTTAGCTAGATCAAAAGCAACAGAAGTTATAACACTTACACTGAACATAGAGAAAAAAAATCAATCAGAAAATATATAATACTCATATACAGAGACATAAATCTCTGGAATATCAAAGGAAAGTTAGATGATGAATTAGTTTGATTAAGGTAACAGGAGAAAGTTTGAGTAGGAAGATACCAATGAAAATGATGAATAAGCTGCTATCGTTATTCACTTGGAAACAAGCTTCACAAACATTAATGCTGAATAAAATGCAAACAAAATGTTCTTAGTCAAATGTAGATTCTCCCTCATTTGTGCTGAAAGTATCCCTGCGTATATGTTTAAAGATAAACATCTGAAAGTATAAAAGAAAGATAATATAGTGAATAGGATTTCCTTTTCAGAAAGGCAATAAATAATTCTAAAATTTACTGCTCTATTTGCCTTTTCTTGTCGTGAGCGCATTGAGCAAGCAGGGGGTAAAACTTATGAGAGTTCAGATATGGAACCAGAAGCAGTTCTCCTCTGTGAAACCCACATGGTGCTTTACATATCTGGAATCCAATGGGGAAAGGTATGTTTCTTCTCCCACTGGAGCAGATGTGCCTCGTTATCCTCCTGTACTTGTAAGAGCAGAACTGCAGAGAGGATTCCTGCGTTGTTGTTAACTCACAAGTGCTGAGAATAGTGGGAGGAAAAGATACAACCTGTACCAACCAGCTGATGCTGATATCCAATAGTAAGAGATTCATGGGTACTTAGATGTTTAAATAATATATAAAATGAAAAATACAATAAAATGGTTAGACTCAATGAAATAAATTCTTATTTAAATTCCATTAGATACAATGTGAGGGTTATATTCTTTCAAATATCTGCAGTGATTACTATGACATAATGTACACCGTGAAAGTTTAAGACTTTGAAGAAAACAGTATCAGAATTAGAATGGCAGTTACAATAGGTAAGTCTTTTGGCTTCTAGGCCACAGAACATTGATTCAAAATTTCTTAAGCAAAAAGTTGAATTAACAGGAAGGTATAGTCAAACCACAGCAAGAACAGGAATGAAGCTGACCTTAGGAATTCAGCACTCATTGACTTGAGTACCATCTGCATTCAGTCTCTCATCTCTGTTTTCAGGATATAGACCTTATTGTTTTGTTTTATTTTGTTTTGTGTTTGTTTGTTTTTTGAGACAGAGTCTCACTTTGTCACCTTTGGTAGAGTGCTGTGGCATCATAGCTCAAAGCAACCTCAAACTCTTGGGCTCAAGCAAATCTCTTGCCTCAGCCTCCCAAGTACTACAGGCACCCTAACCCTATCTAAACGCCTGGCTATTAAAGAGAGTGGGTCTCACTCTGGCTCTGACTGGTCTCAAATCTGTGAGCTCAGGCCATCCACCAGCCTCAGCCTCCCAGAGTGATAGGATTACAGGCATGAGCCACCAGACCCA
This sequence comes from Arctocebus calabarensis, assembly GCA_963573935.1. Taxonomy (NCBI): domain Eukaryota; kingdom Metazoa; phylum Chordata; class Mammalia; order Primates; family Lorisidae; genus Arctocebus; species Arctocebus calabarensis. The sequence continues at coordinate 8,472 of CAUYON010104257.1, read as the reverse complement.
GCAGACCTTACTGTTTTAATCATTTGGTGATTGATGGTATGTTCATGCACACAACTGCAGACTTCCAGAAAAAAAAAACAAAAAGAACTTTTCCCTGTCAATCTTAATTGAAAGATCTGAGGCAAGAAGTCTGGTTGGCAAACCGTGGGTCATACATCCATAAGAACCACTCACTGTGTCCAGACTGGTGAATATGTATCTACATGGTTGTCACTGACACCTAGGAAGTGGAATAATGAAAAAAAGGCAACATGGAATACTGTGTAGCCTTAAAGAAAGATGGAGACTTTACCTCTTTCATGTTTACATGGTTGGAGCTGGAACACATTCTTCTTAGCAAAGTATCTCAAGAATGGAAGAAAAAGTATCCAATGTATTCAGTCCTGTTATGAAGCTAATTTATAGCTTTCGTATGAAGGCTATAACCCAATTATAGCACAAGACTATGGGGAAAGGGGCAAGGGAGGGAAGGAGAAGGGGAAGGTAAGTGGAGAGAGGGTAAATGGTGGGATCACACTTATGGTGCCTCTTAGAAGTGTACTGGTGAAACCTACTAAATGCAGAATACAAATGTTTTCATACAATATACAAGAAAATCCCATGAAGGTTATGTTGAACAGTTGGATGAAAAATATTTCAGATTGTATATGAAGGCAGCATATTGTACCCCATGATTGCACTAATGTACTCAGATATGATGTAATAAAAAAGAAAGAAAGAAAGAAAGAGTGAAAAGGCAGGTTCTATTCAGACAACATGGTGGTCGTGGAAGGAGAGGGCTGCAAAGGGGTAGTTTTCACATTCAAGTAGCAGCACAGACAAGTGAATACCGCAGAGGCAATTTTTTTTAACTACATAGTCTAAATAAGTAAAGTGTATATGATAAAATATTTGTAAGTTATTACATGTATCCTTTTTCCCCAGATGTTCAGAATAGAATTTTAAAATTATGCTTAGCTTCTTTATATTTTTGTATTTATATTTTCAATTTAAAATATCTCACTCAGGGCAGCGCCTATGGCTCAGTCAGTAAGGCACCGGCCCCATATACCGAGGGTGGAGGGTTCAAACCCAGCCCTTGCCAAACTGCAACAAAAAACTAGCCCGGTAGTGGCGGGCGCCTGTAGTCGCAGCTGCTCGGGAGGCTGAGGCAGGAGAATCGCCTAAGCCCAGGAGTTGGAGGCTGCTGTGAGCTATGTGACGCCACGGCACTCTACTGAGGGCAATAAAGTGAGACTCTGTCTTTACATAAAAAAAAAAATCTCCCTCAATTTATAATTGCTTATTAGCCAGAATTTTCTTGGGCTTTATATTTTCAGATCTGTCACTGAGAATAATTTTTGAAATTTGATTTTGTGTGCATTTATGTTACTATCGTTTTCTTTTTTAATGGAACATATCAACTGCTCTTTAGAATTAGGAAATACATCAGTAGGATTCTCCAAGAAGTAGATGCTAAGATACTTTCAGTTGTTCAGGGAACTTACTGGAGAAAATGCTTGTGAAGAAAGAGAGGGGACAACGACGGAATTGACAGAACGAGCATTTGGAACAAGGTGGCCTGGCTTGTGGCAGCACAGAGCAAGGAGGGTAGATCATGTAGTCAGTCTCAGCACAGTTCTGAGAACGTCCCTGTGCGGACCGGGCGTGCACAGCCAGTGTTCACCGTGTGCAGGTGAGCGCCGGGAAGGGAACAGCTCCAGCACTCTGAGCATGCCCAATTGTTAGGTCTGGTGGCGGCTAAGCAGGTGGCAAGGAAGGGGCCATGGGAGGACAGCAGGAACCAAATTGCAGCCTTGCAACTGTTCCCTAGTGGGAACATACATGGGCAAAAGTTACTACTGACCTGCAACTGAACTAGAGCTCATTAGCATCTAATTAAACCGATGATGTAATGTATTATATTGACCCCAACCTGTCCGTAACCCCACAGGCAGGAAACATCAGAGAAAGGTGGGACGTACTACCGAGCTGATAAAAGGCAGCGGACTAACGGCAGGTGCTCAAACTCCAGATCTTTCCCCATTCCTGGAGACGGACCTGTTCCTCTCCTCTGGAATGCATTTTTCCTGTGTGTTAATTCCTTCTTTATCTTCATTCTTTCTACTATTTGTGTATAAAGCTTTATGTCTTTCATCATTCTGTCATCAGCTCTACTCAGTACTAGGACTCATTTTTGTTTACTTTTAAAATTTATTTTAATTTTTTTGTTTTACGTTAATTTGGTGGGATGAAGAAGTAGATTACAGTGTTTGCATTTGTTAGGTAAAGCCCATGTCATAGTTGTGTCTGCCCCCCAGGGGGTCTGCCACGTACTCCCACATTCTGCCCTTTAAGTAGAAGCACACCAGTTGCCCTCCCTTCTCCTCTCTCTAGACACTGTGAGCCAGGGGACCAGGGAACATCCAGACAGCCATTAACGGGGGATAATTTGGGGAAGCAGGGCTCCAGAAGAAAGGAGGTGCTTGATCTCCAGGGGTAGCTGGAGCCCCCAGTCAACTCCACTCCATCCAGCATGAGATATGAGTGACAGGTTTTTATAGCTGCCTCCAGGAAGGACAAGAAGTACAAACAAATACAATATAGACTCCTCTAAATTCAACAACAATATCATTGAACATTATCAAGCAAAGGGCAAAGATACATATCAAAGAACCCTTTTCTGGGAGGACAGGCTGAGAACCAGGCAGACCAACGAGCAGGGCAGAGAATCGCGGGGCCTTCATAGCAGCAGAGCTGGGGGCTCGCGGGGGCTGGGCGCTGGCCTCACCAAGAGGTGCAAGTGGTCTAAGGTTGGGTGTCAGTTGTTTATTCGGGTTCCCAGAGCATGGAAGCCTCAAAGCAAGCAGAGAAGAAGAGTGGCCCTTCCAGCCTTTGCTTCTAGGACTTTCCTCTGCTTGTTGGTGGCACCTGGACAGCCAACCACAAAAAGCCGGTGGGCTGTTTATAGGCCACTGTGTTTTCTTTTCTCAGCCATCATCCCTAAAGGGATTTTTAAACAACAGGATTAAAAAGGAAGTAGCATTACTCTCATAATAGCAAATTTCACCCAGGGTTTGATAGGAAGCAAGGCAGGTCTGAGGACAGAACAGAGATGTCGTAATAAAGTACTCTGCAGTTCACCCTCCCGGCAGATAATGCCCTGCCAGGGAACAGACTATCCGTTTCCAATATCCCATTATCAAGCAGCAGGTCAGGTGGTTTTGGTCTGTGAGCTTATTAATAAGCGGCTTATAAAATGCGTATGGGTTTGAGGAATGGAGGGAGAGACAGTAATGAATCACCAGACAAGTGCCGGGGAGAAGGACCAAGTGCCAATGTTCTGCTTGGTGCCCGGCTCCACACATGAAGAACGGGAGCGGCTGGCAGTGCCCGCCTTGCAGGCACGTTGTTAACATCATAATAAAAAATACCATTCCGATTTTAATTCCAGTTCTGCAAATCACCTTTTTATAGCCCTGTGTTTTTCCAAAAGGAAGGAAAAAGCAGGAGAATAGTAGTGGGGGGTGGTTTATTTCCTTCTGCATCTGAAAACAGGATGATACATCAGAAGCATTTCAGAAGGAGCGAAAAAATTTACAGTAAGGACAGCAGGTGGTATCATATGTGTCAAATTAACTTTGTCCAAATAAATCTTTTCTCTACAATCTCCAGCTGTGCAGAAAAGTAGAAACCTATGAGAGTCTCCCCATGATGACATTTAAAAGAAAGATGCTGTTGGCGGTGTCTTGAGATGCAGCAATAAGTTTATGACTGTTAGGGAACTTTCCTTTTTTCTCTGCTTTATTTCTGCCACAGCATATGGTGTTATTTCTTTCCTCTTTATTATTAAAGTAGTTATAGTTGCAGCATAATCAGGATCAATGATGGATAATTTCCTTCCTTCCCTGCCCGTCTTATTATTTCTTAGAATGGAAAAGGAGCAGAGAGGTCTTTAGAAAATAAAATGTTAGGATGAGTTACTAAACTGGGAGGGACATTAAAGTTTATTTACACAAATACCCGTGTAATTGACACAAAAGGGCTTTGCAGGTTGCGTACTGTGAAGCTATCGGGAACTAGGGTAAGATCTTATATCTATATATTTCTTGCCCAGTGGCTTTCTTCCTGTACAAAATCCAGGTGTCTTGATTTTTTCTATTATGTCCTCCTTAATCATCCAGTAACTCTCTCTCCCCATAAATTCTTTGAGCTCTGGTAGTGGCATAACTGACTTTCTCATGTAGGCCAACAAGGCAGTTAGTGAAAAAAAGAAAAGAACTTTCCTCACTAAGTGTTACGTAGTTTCTGACAAACTGCCTTAGATCTCACATCTAAATGAAATTATATAAACTCCTAGTTTACATTAAAAAATGTCGTGGGTGTCTATAAACAAAATACTGTAATAGCAATGGAAGGTGTTCATTTGGGTCTGAGGAAGAAGCATCTAGAAATGAATGTACACGGTGGGTGCAAAGTACATTAAATGGTGAGGCTTTCCCAGTTTATTTCTCTGGTCATACAAAACAGGTAGTTGCCTATTTGACCTAAGGCTAAATCCATCCGTGATTGAGAAGATAAAATAATGTGAAATAGAAATCAGGTTCCCTAAAGTGAAGAAAATCAGTTTAGTTAGTCCAATATCTGGTTGGTGTTTTTTCACTTGGGCAGGCTTCAATAAAAAGTGTCAAGATAACTGATTTAGTACATTCAGAATCAGAAGAAAATGAGCATTAGTTCTAAAAAAAAGAGCATAGAATTGTAGCCCTTCTATTCCCAACTTCCAAATCTAATACATTGCAGACTGTCAAGACAACAATTAAATATATGAGGTCTGACAATTAAGTTCACTAACTCATCCTGGAAAAAGTGCTACATACATCATTGCTACATATCATTACAGCCACCTTTAAAGTATTCTCCTTGGCTGTCTGGGGGCTGTAGTGATATTCAGCAATGAGGTATGGAGCACTTTTTCTAGGATGCGTTCACGAAGTTAATTGTTCAATGTCGCACACTGAATCAATGAGTGTTGAGAGTAAAAGAAGACAGTCTCGTTAATGATAACTAAAACGATTTTGGAGGTAGTTCCAGTTACCTACGTAATTAACTATTCCTGTATTGTTTATCAGTTTCTTTTTTTTCTTAAGGCAAGCATCCATGAACTCAAATTGCTATCATTACAAGGATACAATTGTATGGTTACAAGGAGTCCAAATGAATTTACGCCTCACTTGGACTGAATCAGAAAAATATAGTTGGGTGGCACCTATGGCTCAAAGAGTAGGATGCCGGCTGCCAGCCCCATATGCCGGAGGTGGTGGGTTCAAACCCAGCCCTGGCCAAAAAATGCAAAAAAAAGAACAGAACAATATAGCTCATGAGAGATGCTTTATTGTTAGAAGAAAAAGACATACACTCACGCACACACGCAAACACACACACACACTTATGAGTTAGAATTAGGGAAATTTGGCATATGCTCCTAGGAGTGCAATTGTTTCTTTTTTTGGTCTTCAACCATCTACAAAGATGAATGAGGTTGTTGAAGATTATGCACTTGTAGTAACTCAAAGTTTCTCCCTCACATCAGAAATTGTACTTCTACTGGAATAATCAGAATATTCTTTGTGTACACATGTTAATTCCATTCTATGAGGACAATAGCACAATATCGTTAGAAGGAAATCAAATGAAGATATAGGGAAGTTTTACTTTTAATTTTTTGCCAACTCTTCGAAGTCCAGAGCTGCCCTTGTGTTTTATTCATATTGATAAAAGGGAAAATAACATTTCAAGATAAGAAAGAAAATTATACAAGATCACTATACTATGCCAGGGTTTGAAATTTTAATTAATAATAGTATGATTCAAATCATGGGAGAGAAAAAAGTATCTATTCATGACATTTTCTGTTATGCTTATATGTAAACAGAAACATCAGCATAGGTCAATATATTTTGCTTTTTCAAATTAAATGACAGAGATAACTCATCCAAGAAACCAGCAGAAAGAGCAGATTTTTTTTTCACTTTGACACTCCCGACAGCATTTGCAAGTGTGACTGATCATAATGTGATAAAATGGCTTCCTTATGTCAGTGTCTATGTGAGAAGTGCAATTGGAAATAGTGTGAAAATTTCTCCAGTTATTTATGTTTCAATTTAAAATCTGAGAACAATGGAAGAGCATTTTCTATGTATAAAAATGTGTTGAAAGAAAAAGGGGGGATGCAGTCCCTGAGAATTGATATTATTAGTTGCCTAAAGTTTAGTAGAATGAATGGTTAAGAGCATGAAGTTTTCAGGCAGATGAGCTTCGACCATGGCCTCATCGCTTTCTAGCTCTGGCTGCTGAAGTAAGTTACCTACTTTTAAGGCCCACCTTTATGGTGTATTAAAAATAATTAATAATGGAGGATTCTCCTTTTTTTATTTTTCAAACAGTCTGCATTAGTTTGCAGTTCCACCAACAGTGTGAAAGGATTTTCTTCTCTCCAACATCTGCAGCTTTGGGACTTTGAGATATGGGCCATTCTCACTAGGGTTAGGATATATCAGGGTAGTTTTGATTTGAGTTTCTCTGATGATTAGAGATGAGGAGCATTTTTTTCATATATTTTCTAGCCATTCTTCTGTCTTCCTCAGAGAAATTTCTGTTCATGTCTCTTGGTTATTAGACATTTGTGAGAGGAAGAAATAGTGCAATAAGACAGCATAAGTTGTTGGCAAATATTAATATTAATTTTAACTTGGTCTCATGAAATGAGAAGACCGAACATCCAAGTATTTTTATCTAGCAATGACCATTGCTAGGTGTGACTTTTACTAATGGGGCTATTCTTGAATATTTCTATGCTTAAGAATATAAATGTACAATAGTTTTCTCAAAAGCTATTCATTATTAAATTATAGCTGTGTACATTAGTACAATCATGGGGCACAATGTGCTGGTTTCATATACAATCTGAAATATTTTCATCAAACTAATTAACATAGTCTTCATGGTATTTTCTTAGTTATTATATGAAGACATTTGTATTCTACATTTAATAAGTTTCTCCTGTACCCTTCTAAGATGCACCGTTAGGTGTGGCCCCACCAATTACCCTCCCTCCATCTGAACCTCCCCCCTCCTCTCCCCTCCCTTGCCCTTTTCCCCATTTTCTTGTGCTATAATTGGATTATAGCCTTCATATGAAAGATATAAATTAGCTTCATAGTAGGGCTGAGTACATTGGATACTTTTTCTTTCATTCTTGAGATACTTTGCTAAGAACAATATGTTCTAGCTTCATCCATGTAAACATGAAAGAGGTAAGATCTCCATATTTCTTTAAGGCTGCGTAATATTCCATGGTATACATTTACCACAATTTATTAATCCATTCGTGGGTGGATGGTCACTTGGGCTTATTCCATGACTTAGCAATTATGAATTGGGCTGCAATGAACATTCTGGAGGAATCACGCTACCAGACCTGAGACTATACTATAAATCAATACTGATCAAAACAGCATGGTACTGGCACAAAAACAGAGAGGTAGATGTTTGGAACAGAATAGAGAACTAAGAGATGAATCCAGCTACTTACCATTACTTGATGTTTGACAAGCCAATTAAAAACATTCAGTGGGGAAAAGACTCTCTATTTAACAAATAGTGCTTAGTGAACTGGCTAGCGACCTGTAGAGGACTGAAACTGGACCCACACCTCTCATCATTAACTAAGATAGACTCTCACTGTATTAAAGATTTAAACTTAACAAATGAAACTATAAAAATTATAGAAGAAAGTGCAGGGGAAACTCTTGAAGTAATCGGCCTGTGTGAATATTTTATGAGGAGGACTCCCAGGCAACTGAAGCAGTATCAAAAATACACTACTGGGACCTGATCAAAATAAAAAACTTTTGTACAGCTAAGAACTTAGTAAGTATAACAAGCAGACAGCCCTCAGAATGGGAGAAAATATTTGCAGGTTATGCCTCCGACAAAAGTTTAATAACCAGAAGCCACAGAGAATTCTGTGCAAGAAAAGAACAGGTGATCCCATCTCAGGATGGGTAAAGGACTTGAAGAGAAACTTCTCTAAAGAACACAGGTGCATGGCCTACAGATACATGGAATAATGCTCATCATCCTTAATCATCAGAGAAATGCAAATCAAAACTACTTTGAGATATCACCTAACTCCAGTAAGATTAGCCCACATGACAAAATCCCAAAACCAGAGATGTTGGCGTGTATGTGGAGAAAAGGGAACACTTCTACACTGCTGGTGGGAATGCAAACTAATATGCTCCTTTTGGAAGGATGTTTGGAGAATACTTAGAGATCTAAAAATTGATGTGCCATTCGATCCTATAATTCCCTTACTAGGTATATACCCAGAAGACCAAAAATCACATTATTTCAAAAGATGATTCTTAATTATCAATGCAGATCTGCCTAACTTTTTTCCTAAAGAAAGTTTTCTGAAAAATTTAACAC
>CAUYON010104256.1:0-12840 GCA_963573935.1 Arctocebus calabarensis | reverse complement strand
GCCGCCTCTGGAATCCCTGGCCACTGTGGAGGAGACAGTGGTGCGGGACAAAGCAGTAGAATCCTTGCGGGCCATCTCTCACGAGCACTCACCCTCTGACCTGGAGGCCCACTTTGTGCCACTGGTGAAGCGGCTGGCGGGCGGCGACTGGTTCACCTCCCGCACCTCGGCCTGTGGCCTTTTCTCTGTCTGCTACCCCAGAGTATCCAGTGCTGTCAAGGCGGAACTTCGACAGTGAGTCTCTCCGTCATTGGGGACCCCAGCTTTCCCCTCTGCGCAGTTCCCTTCTAACACCTCATCCCCCTTTAGGTCTGCCTGGGCTTTCCCAGCTCTGGCCGACCTGCCTATCAGAGAGGCTGTGTCCTGCAGAATGTGGTCTCTGGAAGGGTAAATTCAGTGGCTCTAACTTTTGTTAAAGTACAGGAAATAAGGTGATGATAATTCCTTCCTATTGGTTATTGTGAGGATTTAAGAAAATTATTACATATAAAGTGTTCAGTGCAAAATCCAGCACATCGAAGCACTCAACGGATGATGTCTATTAGTGCCTTAGGCTTACTGCAGGCCCAGGACCCGGGGCAGATGCACCATCTTGGTTTAATGCCGCCTTCACCACCACTCCCCTGACTCTGAAGCATCAGGCATAGGCCTTGTGGTGTTACTCATTCCAGAATACTAGTTCACAGCTATACCCAGGTGCTTAGACATCTATGCTAGCCCCTCACATCTCTGGCAAAGCAATCATTGCTGAAAAATAAAACCTTTCAATGGTCCTAGACCAGCATCTTAGTTGAGCAGTTTTATGTGGTCACAGTCATATAACCATCAGCACCTACCATTGGCAATAGATATATTTCAGGCAGATGGGCTGCTAAGTGTCTTGCACATATTATCTCATTTTAAGCCTCAATACACCCTGTGGCATAGGTACTGTTCCTTTCAGGTCCATTTCATAGGACTGGGAAGACTCAAGAGGTTCATCACTTGCCCAGGGTTCCCCAACCAAAGCCAGGACCCCTGTGACTGCAGAGGCTATGCTTGCTCCTCTCCACTGCTTTGCCTGCTGCTTTAGGATCCCCAGGGGTTTCTTCTCCTGACTCCCAGGTATTTCCGGAACCTGTGCTCAGATGACACCCCCATGGTGCGGCGGGCCGCAGCCTCTAAGCTGGGGGAATTTGCCAAGGTGCTGGAGCTTGACAATGTCAAGAGTGAGATCATTCCCATGTTCTCCAACCTGGCCTCTGACGAGCAGGTGGGTTCTGCTCCCCAGCCCTCTCTGCTCTCTTCTCCGTTAGTGAATCCTGCCCCTGAAAGAGAATCCCAGAGCTCACTGGGGGCCTCTTCTGCCCTCCCCCTTCTCCAACTCTCCCCAGGACTCGGTGCGGCTACTGGCAGTAGAGGCATGTGTGAACATCGCCCAGCTCCTGCCCCAGGAGGATCTGGAGGCCCTAGTGATGCCGACCCTGCGCCAGGCTGCTGAAGACAAGTCCTGGCGTGTCCGCTACATGGTGGCTGACAAATTTACAGAGGTAGGTGAGAGGGACTATTGACACTGGCCTGCAGGTGGGGACATCAAGGAGGATATCAAGAGGGGAAGGAGGAGGACCACATGTAGGAAGCGAGCTTTCCCATTAGGGCAGCAGAATCATCGGGTGTTGGAGCAGTAAGATCTCTGATCATCCAATTGGATCTTATTTCATGTGCCAATCCTGGTTGATGGATGTGGCAACTGAAGTGCTCTATTCTAGGATTCTCAGGCCACGCTCAGACCTCATGGAGGAGGGTACCACAGGAGCAGAGAAGTGTAGCATGTAGAGAGTGTCCTCATGTAATCTTCCTTTTACACAAGGGAAGACAACCTAAAAAGTTTAATTGGTTTAATTGACTTGTCAGAGTGATAGCACCAGCCAGTCATGATGGGGACAAGGCTCTAGGTCTGTGACTTAATCAGGATGGTACACTTTCCATGGGGGACTCAATTTCCTCATTCCATAAACATGTTGGTTGAGCACCAGCTATTCTTTGGACACTGGGGTATAGTGATTTTGGTACATTCCTGGCCTTTAAGGAGCTAGGCAGTGTGAAAGGGAAGGTCAACTTAGAGGAGAATTTGGTAATAAGGTGTCACAGGTGCAAGAGCAGACAGACATACTAAGGAAAGGAGGTGCTGCTATGGCTGGTTCTTCCCTTGTGCAAAAGGAAGATTACATAAGGGCACTCCCTATGTCCTACACTTTTCTGCTCCTGTGGTACCCTCCTCCAGGAAATCTAGAAGATGAGTGGGTAAGAGCTAAGAGAGGAACTCTGCTCCAGCAGAAGGACGAGGAACCCTGGGAATGAGAGCAAGTGCAGGCGGGAACATTCAGGTGTGGGTCTTAGGGCCCAGCAAGAGAGCAGACAGGAGAGAAAAGGCGAGGCTGCCCCACCCTGTCTTCCTCTTCCTATAATTATACTTCTTTCTACTGATAATTTGCTGGAAGGACTCAGAGCTTCAGAATGCCATTGCCGTGGACTGTGTGTTTTCCCTGTGAAAATGTTAAAGAAGCTTAGCTTTGTGGACATGGCAGCACCATAGTTAAGGAAAGTTCTCTCCTTTTTTATCTCCTGAGCAGCATAAAATGGATTATCCTTGGTCTTAGAATAAAAGCTCCATGAAGGGAGGGATTTTAGGCTGTTAAGAGTTCTTGGCACACCATAGATATTCAGTAAATGCAAGGGGACTTCAAAAAGTTCATGAAAAAATGGAATTAAAAGAAAAATAAAAAATATAAACTTTATTTCTTAACATAAGCTTCATCGAGTAAGACACTTCTATAAGAAATGGTCACCAGCCACTTAGTTCATAGCTAAAGAACTGAAGGTCCTAGGAATTTAGTCATGCCAATGCAGTCTTTTTTATGACTTGAAGAAAATGGGTGCCTAAAAGATTTTTTAAGATTAGAAGACAAAAAGATGTCAGAAAGTGCCAAATCAGGACTGTAAGGTGGATGCCTAAGGATTTCTTATCAAAATTCTCTGTAAATTGCTCTTGTTTGATGGGAGAAATGAGCAGGATCATTGTTGTGGGGTAGAAGAAGGACTTTCTGGTAGTTTTCTCTGGCATTTTTCCACTTAACTTTGGCTAACTTTTCTCAAAAAACTTTCATAATAAAGAGGTGTTATTCTTTGGTTGTCCAGAAAATCAATAAGCAGACTGTCTTGAGTATCCCAGAAAACTGATGACATGAACTGGCTCTTGACTAATCAACAAAAGTTTTGATGGGGCTATGTCCGCCTCCTGGTAGCTATTGCTTAGGCTGTGCTTTTTTTTCAGGATTGTAATGGCAAAGCTGTGTTTTCATCATTTGTTTTGATTTTTTGAAAAAATGCTTCAGGAACTTGATCCCACTTGTATAAAATTATTATTGAAAGCTGTGCTCTTGTTTGCAGCTGATCTGGGTGCAACAGTATCCAGTGGAATCCAATCCCATCCAGTGGAAAAGTGTCTCAACTTTTTTAGTCATAATTACATAAATTGAACCAGTTAAGATGTCTGTGGTGTTAGTTATTTTTTCTGTTCTTGAGCTTTTATTGTCTTCAATTAGGGCACAAGATTAATTTTTTACTTGGAAATTAATGTGGATGGTCCGCCACAGTGGGCTTCCGTCTTCAACATCCTTTTGTCTCTATTTATAACAGGTTATCTATTTTTAAGTGCTGATTTCTTTGGGGGCATTGGTCCCATTAACTTTTGTAAAGCATCCGTGATTTCACCATTCTTCCACTGAAGCTTCACCATAAATTTGATGTTTGTTCTTTTCAATTTTGGCTGAATTTATGTTTCTCTAATAGGGGATCTTTTCAAACTGATGTCTTATCCTAAGTACCTCAAACTAGATCCTATTCAGACACATTATAACAAGTTAGTATAAGTTTATTTTGGTTCAAAAAATTTTCTGGTATCCATGCATAGTTTTCTTAGAGCGTACAATTTCCATGGACTTTTGAAGACCTCGTGTGCAATGTGAATAAAAGGGGATATTAGAGCAAGATAGCAGGAAGCCCTTCAGGATTTTTAGTTATCTGTACCCTTCTTAGTAATGAACCATCTTGCTTTCTACCAAATTTTCAGGAATCCACTTTGTAGTAGGACTCACACACCTTTCCTTATCTGGTGCCATGAATCAGGCAAAGCTTACTGTGCATTCCTCCTGATTAGTCTGTATTGTTTTATTTTTATTACAAAAATAATACATGCTTCTAGTAACACATCTTTAGAAGATACAAATGAATCTGAAACAAAAAGTGGGAGCTGTTGTCTTTAGAATGTTTTTGGACTAGTTAACAGAAAATACAACCCCTAATAGCCAGAACAAAATGAAGATCTGTTATTGTTCTTAATGTAAACACCATGCCAGTGCCCTTGCAGTGCTCATTCTGCTTCTGAGGAATCTGAGGCTCAGAGAGATAATGAGCCTTGCCCAAGGTCAGGGAGGTCATTCTATTTTCCACTGGAAGTAGATCTTACCAGTGACTCTAAAGCCCATACTTTGGCCCCTAATTCCTGTGCCTTTACTTTAATTTTGGCCTCATTAGTCCAGATTCCTGCTGGACACTCCCACTCTCCCTATCCCTCCTCTCCCTCTCTGCAGCTCCAGAAAGCAGTGGGGCCTGAGATCACCAAAACAGACCTGGTCCCTGCCTTCCAGAACCTGATGAAAGACTGTGAGGCCGAGGTGAGGGCCGCAGCCTCCCACAAGGTCAAAGGTTGGTGCTGGCAACCAGAACACAGCGATTTGGGAAGGAGGGTTGTCCAAGGGGCTGAAAGTGGAACCAGGACTTTAGGTCTTACCTCCCCTGCCTCCTCCTCCCCACCCACAGAATTCTGTGAAAATCTCTCAGCTGACTGTCGGGAAAATGTGATCATGACCCAGATCTTGCCCTGCATCAAGGTAATGGAGTTTGATTGGAGGAATGGAGCATATCTGAGTTTGCCAGAAGGAGGATGGAGGCTGGGCTTTGGGTTTAGCCAGATGCAAACTATGTTCCCAACCCTTTGAGACCAGGCAGCTCTTGGGTTTGAAGCAACTGGGGGTCTTGAGGCTTTGGGCTGACTGTGGAGATGGGAGTGCTTCTTGGAAAACCCATATGTCACTGAGTCCTCTCATCCATAGAGCTTTAGGCTGGGGGTGAGGACTGCTGGGAGCGAGTGTCATGTAAGTAATTGGGACATGTTAGGAGTGACAATTTCCTCCACACCCTGAACCATCCCCTACTCCATGAGTGACAGGCAGAAACAGTCTGTTGTCTCACAACTTCTTAGCCATTGGTGTTTGCTTGGCCACTTGCCACTACAAGGGTTGCCCTGACCCCAGTACCTGCTCCCCTTCTTTTTCTCTCCCAGGAACTGGTGTCAGATGCTAACCAGCATGTCAAGTCAGCCTTGGCCTCTGTCATCATGGGCCTGTCCCCCATCTTGGGCAAAGACAACACCATTGAGCACCTATTGCCCCTCTTCCTGGCTCAGCTGAAGGACGAGGTGAGGGTGCCAGGAGGGACCTCAGTTCTGGGTTTGTAGAGGTGACAGGTGGGTCAGCTGCTTCCTGCTAAAATCTTTCTTTAGAGAAAGAATGAATGGTAAAAAGCTTTGGTTTATTGCCATGTTTTGCTAGAAAGAGCCTGTCCTCAGAGCATTTCTGTTGGACTCAGGTACCCAAGAGCCAATAATTATAGGAGCCAAGGTAGAACAGAGTAGAAAGAATTCTGTTAGTTTTGGATTTGGGGGCAAAACTACTGGTGGAAATCATTTTATTGATGTTCTGCTTTTTGGGGGAGGGGGTGGCTCTCTTAATACTATTATGACAGTTGAGGCTTTTGTAAACATTGTGTTTAATGTCCCTTTTAAGAAAATCTAAGGATATATATAGTGGAATCATTTATTTCAGTTTATGTAACATAAATGAACAGTGTTTCACAGACTTTTGAAGCAACTATATCTAGTGGACTGTTCAAAGGAACATAATAGAAAAGAGGAAATTAATGAGCACTAGGACAATTCCTCTCCTCTTCCTGAGGATGCGTGGCTTTAGGAAGAAATGCATTAATACAGCCTATAGAGAGAAATTCTGTTGATTCCAAGATATCTTCTTTAGACTGGCTATCAGAATACTGGCTGATATTCCAGTATTCTTCATTCCTAAAGGAGAGTCTTGGTTTTTTATAAAGAGTGACTTACATGCTTTTCATAAAGGAATTGTTTTGTGTGTGAGGGAAGGGGCACTCTTGGAGGGTTTCATGTGGGGTGTATCAACTGAGGCTGTTTCATCCTCCCAGCAATTTCCCATATCCTTAACTTATTTCTTGCTGTGTCTGGTTCCCCAAGACCACCCTCAGGTTCATTTATTTGTTAGAATAACATGTAGAGCTCACATGTCCATTATATGACATTAATGCAGTTTGGCTTTTACCCCGTCCTGGGCTGTGTGCAGTGCATTTTCTTTTTGTTCTCTTTTCTTCTTTTTAAATTTTTTTTTTTGAGAGGGAGTTTCACTTTGTCGCCCTTGGTAGAATGCCGAGGTGTCAAAGCTCAAAGCAACTTCAAACTCTTAGGCTCAAGTGATCCTCTTGCCTCAGCCTCCTGAGTAGCTGGGACTATAGGCACCAGCCACAATGCCTGGCTAGTTTTAGAGATGGGATTACTGTCTTGAGCCACCATACCTGGCCCAGTGCAGTGTATTTTGTCAGAGCCTTCTTGTTCTCTCCTCAGTGCCCTGAGGTGCGGCTAAACATCATCTCTAACCTGGACTGTGTGAACGAGGTGATTGGCATCAGGCAGCTGTCCCAGTCCCTTCTCCCTGCCATCGTGGAGCTGGCTGAGGATGCTAAGTGGCGGGTGCGGCTGGCCATCATAGAGTACATGCCTCTCCTGGCTGGACAGCTGGTGAGTGAGGAGGCATGGGGGCCAGGCAGTGCTGCCTTGAGAAGGTAGACTGCCAGGGTCCCGTCACAGGGCAGTGTGTCTAGGAATGTGATGGAGAATCTGGGAGCCCTGTGGTCTCAGTGGAGGCTGTGATGACTGCCTGGGCAGTTGGAGGAAGGGACCTAGGAAATAGGACTCTAAAAGATGAATAGAATTCAGTAGGAGACAGGAGGGACAGGAGCACTTCAGGAGAAGTGAAGAAATGTTTGGTCTTTCTAGGGTGAGTGTAGTTCTTCTACAGTGTCACTGATGACTCTTTTTGCCCATTCTCCCATGAGCCCTTAACTCCCTTTATGTTGCAGGGCGTGGAGTTCTTTGATGAGAAACTCAACTCCTTGTGCATGGCCTGGCTGGTGGATCATGGTGAGTGCCTCTGGAAGAACAGCAGGTGTCAGGGACTCCTAAAAGGGTGGGTGGATTGGCTGTGGCTAGCAGGGCAGTGGGGAAGGCCAGAGTCACTCCCTCATGCTGTCCATGTTTGGACTGGTTCCCTTGCTTTTTAGAATCTTAGAGAAGAGGCTGGGTGGTGGCTCCCCCACTCCCCTCCGCACTCTGAGAGTCTAATGCACGTGGATCGCTTGAGCTTATAAGTTTAAGACCAGCCTGAGCAAGAGAGAGATCCTATCTCTAAAAATAGTTGGGCGTTGTGGTGAGTGCCTGTAGTCCTGGCTACTTGGGAGGCTGAGGCAAGAGAATCGCTTGAGCCCAACAGTTTGAGGTTGCTGTGAGCTGTGTTGCCATGGCACTCTACTGAGTGTGACGTAGTGAGACTCTTGTCTCAAAAAAAAAAAAAAAGAAAGAAAATGAAAGAAAAGAATTCTAGAGAAGGACAGAGTAGGGGAACAGAGCAGATACCCAGGGGCTACTGTAATAGCAGAGTTGGAGGGCTGCTGAGCAGACAGACTCACATCACGCCCTCCTGGATGTTGGAGCTTAAGCCAGTCACTTGCCATCTTTTAATCCCACACTTATTCTGTGAAACATGGGGGACTTCTCATCCCAGTCTCTCAGGGTAATTGTGAGAATTTCTTGCTGTTTTCACTAAGAGTGGTAAAAAATAAAAGTAAGTATTTTTCCCTGTCAGCATTGAAGTACTAAGTACTAAATAATTCATTTAGACAAAGCACACACTAACTCCTCAGTTTGCTCATCTGTAAAATGAGGCCAGTAATGGAACCTGCCTTTTGGATGTGCTGAGAAGGTGCTTCATGGAAAGAAAACCCTTAGTAGAGCACACAGTGAACCTTGTTTCCTCTTCAGCTGGAGTTCATTGGCTCCTATGTGCCTAGGCACCTAGGGGCTGCTCAGTAAGCAGTGGCGAGTGTGACTATTACTCTCCACCCATAATCAGCCCTTTACCTCCACAATCACCACCCCTCTCACTCACCCTAAACCTACAGTCTATGCCATTCGCGAGGCGGCCACAAGCAACCTGAAGAAACTGGTAGAGAAGTTTGGGAAGGAGTGGGCCCATGCCACTATCATCCCCAAGGTTTTGGCCATGTCTGGAGACCCCAACTACCTGCACCGCATGACCACACTCTTCTGTATCAATGTGAGCACCTGCTGCCTGCTGGCGCCTCCTGGGGGTGGGTGGGTGGTGGAGATCCCCAAGGGAGACACATGACTTGGGAGTGGAGAAATAGCAGCGATCTTTGGTCACAGGATGAATCCTTGGGGAAACTACAAGCCAGAGGTGGGAATCCCAGAGTCAAGGTCATAGGGGTTTGGGATTTGCATGGTACGAGACCCTGGGAAGGGAGACTTGACCTGTTAACAGAAGTGATTTCCAGTGCTTTATGAGCACTCTTCTTTCCCCCCGCCCCAAAATATGTGTACATATTTACTTATGCTACAGTGGTTAAGTGTGCAGACTGTAGATGAGACCTACTTTTAAATTTTGGCTCTGCCAGACATTAGCTGTGGACCTTGGGAAAAATCATCCAACCACTTAATGCTTCACTTTTCTCACCTACGAAATGACCAATAATCACAGTAACTCACTCATCAGGTTGTGAAGATTATTTGAGTTATGGGTGCAAAGCTTAGAATAGTTAGAAACATGTTGGAAGTATTCCTGTCTATTTGCTTTTAGTATAATTATATATTATGCATACTTAATGTATAACCATACACATAGCTAGAAATTAAAGGATGGGGTTTAAAAATAAATATAACTGAGTGTTACGATAATTTCTTATACCACACTCTGGAGATCACTGTACTGAAGAGGGATGCCAGGGGTTAGAAATCAAGACTCATGATGAAGGAAAGTTGAGGACAGTGAGACTGGGCCATCCCAGGAAACATGCTGTTAAGAGAGTGTTAGGGGAGTTGGGAGTTTAGGATGATAAATTGCTCACAAAGTGAGTGAGGGCCTAATGGTTACCAAAGTGGCCTGGTCAGAGGAAGAGTGATGTACGAGTTAGCCAGAAACTTAGCATAGTCACCCCTCTGTCACTGGCCCCTAGGTGCTGTCGGAAGTCTGTGGGCAGGACATCACTACCAAGCATATGCTGCCCACTGTCCTGCGAATGGCTGGAGACCCGGTTGCTAACGTCCGCTTCAATGTGGCCAAGTCCCTGCAGAAGATAGGGCCCATCCTGGACAACAGGTGAGGCCTGGATACTCCCCACACACTACTAGGGGCTTGTTCTGGGCATTTTAATCTTTGACCTTGAAAGACGGAGTCCAGGGTTGGAGGCCCAGCACTGCCTTTGCTTGCTGTATCACCTTGGCTTGTCCTTTCCCCTTCCCAAGGTATGTTTTCTTAACTGTAGAGTGGAAATTTATAAAATGGAATGGAAGAGAGGGTGAGGGGATGGCAATTCTATATACTAGCAATAAATCATTAGAAAGTGAAATTACAAACATTTTATGTAAATAATGTCTGTAATTTATATATAATTGCACTAAAATCATAAAGTAGTCAGAACTTTTAGTGAAAACTATAAAATATCCTGAAAAATTAAAGAAGACCTACATATAATATTCATGGATGGGATAGTTCCTCAAATTCAATTTTAGATTCAGTGTGAGTCCATTAAATCTCAGTAGTTTCTTTAGTGGAAAATTGACAAGGTTAGGGAATAATAGGGAAATGCAAAGATCTGAATTAGCTGAAGCAGTCCTAACACAGTTGATGACTTATCTACCAGGTCCTGAGACTTACGATGCTACCAATTATACAATAGTGAAGTGTTAGCATAAGAATAAATTTAAATAGCCTAAGGGAACAAAACTGTGGTCACAGAAACAGACCCACACATACTTGATAGCAGGTACCACTGTAGTTACGTGGGGGAAATGAACATATTTTCTAGAAATGGCTGGGTCCATTGGATATCCATGTAGGGATACAAGAACTACCTCAGTGCATAAACAGATTTAAGATGACAGATCAGAACCATAATGGTAAAAAAAGAAAGCTTCTGGAAGAAAAGGTAGGAGAATATCTTTGATATTTAGGGTGGCATTGATTTGTTAAACAGCAAACCAAAGGAAGTGAACATTAATTTGGCCTTCAGTAAAATGAGGTGTTTACCAAAAAGACATTTTAAGAGTAAATGTAAGCCTTTGACTGGGAAAAGGTGTTTGAAATGATCTTTTGTGCTTCATATACTCCTCATGTTTCTAAGAATAGACTCAACAGAATGCTTGTCTACAAATCAGTAAGAGGTGGGCAAGAATACTTAAACAGGCACTTCAAAAAGAGGCTCCCATGTAGGCAGTAAGCATGTGACAAGGTAGTTAACGTCATTAGCCTTCAGGATCATGCATATTAAACCTTTGTGAAATACTGTTACATATACCCCAGAGCAGCTCAACTGAAAAAGAGGTGGTGTGAGTATCATTGAAAATGTGGAACAGCTGGTGTCTGTTGCAGTGGGGCTGTACGTTTAGGGTCTGGTCTCTCTTAACAATGGAATTTAGTGAAGCTAGTTATACATATACCCTGTGAACCAACCCTTACACTCCTGGGTCTGTAAGAGAAATGAGAGTTTATTTGTCCAAAGAGTATTCATGGTAGCTTTATTCATGGTAGCCGTAACAATGGAAACAGCCCAGAGATAACTGTCCATAGAGTAGATAAATAAGATAAATTGTAGTTTATTCATATAGTGGAAAACTGTGTTCAACAGTGAAAGAACAGATGGCCTGCTGAAAGCAGCAACATAGGTGACTTACAGACCTCACATTGAATGAGAA
Source organism: Arctocebus calabarensis (assembly GCA_963573935.1). NCBI lineage: Eukaryota > Metazoa > Chordata > Mammalia > Primates > Lorisidae > Arctocebus > Arctocebus calabarensis. The sequence goes on along the minus strand of CAUYON010104256.1, from coordinate 1,673 downwards.
GCGAAATCTAAGACAATACACCATTTATATCTGGGCAAAAAATAGGCAAACTGAGTCTAGGTGAAAGAAGTGAGAACAGTGGTTATTTGGGGGAAATGGGAACTGGCTATCAATTAAAAAGGGACACGAAGCCTGAGCAGCTAATTTCTGTGTCAAGAACTATAGAGTAATTGTTTCAAGACACAACCTCACACCTTTATAGTTTCTCTCTGAAGTCCATCTTCATTTTCCAAAATAATAATTGAGTTCAGTGCAAGTGGATTTCCCTAGGACCCCTTAGATGAGAGTAGATGCTGCCTCTGACTGCTACAGGGCCAAGAACTGTCCCTTTGAGTTGCTTACCATTCCCCAATTATCAGTTTGGTCTGTGTCTTCTGATCTCAGAGCCACACGGGCAAGAACTAGGAGTGATCTACCACTGTATGCACACCTAATTCACAATAGTGCTCAGTAAATTTGTGTTAAATCACTGAAAGACATCCATTTGCTCAGCCCCAGAGACCTGTAGTTCTGTGATTCTGTGTTCCACTTTCCTAGATGTTCTGACCTCCCTGTTCTGGGCCTCAGAGACATCTGTCCTTGTTTGTCAGTCTTGTTCTTCAAAGTAATTGTATGCAAGATCTCAAAGACTTCTGTTTTGGTTTTGTATTTTGCAGTTTAGGCTTTATTTTATTTTACATATTGGGGGGCGCACAGTAGTGTTTCGATACATGTATACAACATGTAATGATCATATTAGAGTAATTAGTATACCATGCCACCAAATATTTACCATTTCTTTGTGGTGATAACATTCAAAATCCTTTCTTCTAGTTATTTTGAAGTATGTAACATATTGTTAAACTATAGCCATTCTGCTGTGCAGTGGTCAGACTTATTTGTGTGTGTGTGTGTTTGCATGTTTGTGCTCGCATGCATGCAACTCCCAGACTCTTGAGACTCCTCCTACCTTATGTTTTTATGTGTGTATGTCTGTGTGCACCTCCGTGGTCAGGATCCCTCCACCTGCCTCTTGCTCGTAGTTCAGCCTGGCTTACCCTCTCTTTCCTGTCTCCTTCTTGTCCCAGCACCCTGCAGAGTGAAGTCAAGCCCATCTTAGAGAAGCTGACCCAGGACCAGGATGTGGATGTCAAGTACTTTGCCCAGGAAGCTCTGACTGGTAAGGCCTGTAGTGCTCAGAGCCCAGGCAGAAGGGTGTGTGCAACAACAGCAGATCCCGGGGCAGTGCTGCAGTTCTTTGGACAGGGGTTGCTGTGGTTCTGATTCCTGTCTGTTCCTATTTTCCCAGTTCTGTCTCTTGCCTGATGCTGGAAGAGGAGCCAACTCTGGTACCCACCCTACAACCTCCCCAAGTCCTTCCTCAGGGAGGCACTGTGGGGGCACTTGGCTGTTACTCCCTGTGCATGGTCTGACCCCGGCCCCTTCCCCAGCACGGTTCCTTCTCTTCCCAGCCTGGGAAGACGACTTATTGTCCACCTCCCAAGGGGATAGGGGAGCATGAGGTTGGACAGGATGGCAACCCAGGGAGGAAGGGGCCATTCTGCCTACCTTGGGGAGAGATATGAGCATCCCAGGTCACTGACTCCTGCTGCTGTAATGGGGAAACCCTCCTCCATGTACTTCACCTTTCTTTTTCCCCTCTTACTCGTTTTTTTGGTGTCAACTGTGCTGTT
>CAUYON010104255.1:0-29074 GCA_963573935.1 Arctocebus calabarensis | reverse complement strand
TCAAGCTGTCACCCTGGATAGAGTGCTGTGGCATCACAGCTCACAGCAACCTCCAACTCCTGGGCTCAAGTGAGTCTCCTGCCTCCACCTCCCAAGTAGCTGGGACTACAGGCGCCCGCCACGTCTGGCTGTTTTTTGGTTGCAGCCGTCATTGTTGTTTGGCGGCCCAGGCTGGATTCAAACCCACCAGCTCAGGTGTATGTGGCTGGCGCCTTAGCCGCTTGAGCCACAGGTGCCAAGCCATGGTAGAATTTTGTTTTGCCAAGTGGGGCATGTCACTGATGGCTGGGAACTAAAGCTGAAGACTGAGGTGGGGGGACACGAGGAGAAAAGAGAAAGAAAGAAGCTGACAGGAAGGAGAACTTTTGAGCAAAGAAAGGAGATATTATTTAATGGACAAAATGAGATTGTTTTCCTCTGTGGTATGTGCAAAAGGTATTAATTCTGCCAAGTATTTTCCTATGAAACTTTAGTAAAATGATTACCACTGGCTAATGCCTCCCTCTGGAAAATGGGATGAATTGCCAAGGGCCAGCTCAAAGCTCAAGAGTGCTCAAGAGAGGCTGGGGACCATTTGGCTGTTCCTGTCAAAGGTTCTTACCCAAGAGTGCAGCTGCTTCATGGAACCTAACTTGTATTTCTGCACCCTGGCTGCAAGAGAGGTTTAGGGGAGTGGGTAAATGCTGATTAGTAGTGCCCAAGAGGGCTGCTGTCCTTATGAAAAACTGTTGGATTTACTAATGTTTAAAAATAACAGTTTATTGAATTTATACTTTTTAAAAGCTAGTTTTCCTCTTCCTTTTTTTTTTTTTTTTTTTTGAGACAGAGTCTCAAGCTGTCACCCTAGGTAGAGTACTGTGGCGTCACAATTCACAGCAAGCTCAAACTCATGGGCTCAAGTAACTTTGTGTACATCTCTCCTTGACTTTGCTGGGCCTCATATGTTGAGGCTTGGGTGGCAGATGCCTTCCAGTGCCTCTGAACATGGATCATACGTATCCTCTTGTTTCCAGTGGTTCCATTTTGTTGCCTCAGCCTCCCAAGTAGCTGAGAGTATAGATGCCTGCCACAGCACCCAGCTATTTTTTGTTGCAGTTGTCATTGTTGTTTTAGCAGGCCCGCTAGCCTCAGTGTATGTGGCCAGTGCCCTATCCACTGAGTATGGGCGCCGCCACTGAAAGGGTGGCACTTGACCGGCAGAAATATCACAGGCCATCAAGGCTTGTAGGAAAGGTCTTTACTGGTGGGGGATGCTGTAGAGCAGCATTAAGGAGGAGGGGAGAGAGAGAGGGAATGGGGGGGAGGGGAGAGAAGGGAGAGATAGATATGGGGGAGAGAGGGGCAGAGAGAAAAAAGAGCGGAAAGGACAAGGGCACCTTATATAGGTTCGGTTAGGGGAGGTGACAGGATGGTAGAATAGCCAATAAGGAGTTACTGTTTTGGCAAGAAGAGCTGTTGGGGACCGGCCATAAGTTTGAAATTTTCAGTGGGTAATTGGGATAGGGAGATGAAGTTTTACAATTATCTAACAGCCACTCCTCTTCCTTTTCAATCTACAAGACTTACTATTCCATTAATGGGTTTAATTATTTTTGCATAAAATAAGGCCATTGATTAATTTTAGTTAATTGGATTTTTTCCTCAGACATTTTAAATTACATTTATGGGATTGATATATTTTATTTTCAAGCATTTAAAACATCTGAGAGACAAACTTAACAATCCTAACGAAAAAATCTGTTAAAATGGGCAGCGACACCAGAGGTGGCAGGTTCAAACCCGGCCACAGCAAAATAAAAAATCTGTTACACTGGTAAGTACTGTACTCAAGTGATCTCAAACATAGCAGTATTATTTACAAACAATAAATTTCTGATACATCTTTCAGCATATGGATGAATCATTATATAGGTCCTCTGGAATATTAGAGACGCTTTAAGTGGCAATCCCTCTAAGATTATCTTATACTAAACACTGCAGCCTGCTGTGGGTTTGGTTTACTTTGAGGGTGCAGCTCCCTGGCCTCTGATCTGTCTTCCCAGGGTTTGTTACCCAGCGAAGGGAACACATTTGCCAGCTCAGGTCTTGAGGGGTGGAGCCCTTGGCCTTCCTTGGCGTGTGCTTCCTGGGCGTTTTTCAGCGGCAGCGCTAGATGACTTCCAGTCTCTGCTGCCTTTCGGGTTCTGCCTCCTGCTATTCTTGCTGGACTTTGAACCCCACTCCCCGTCCTACAGCTGACAGCTCATTGTGTGCTGCATTCCCCTCGTGCTTCCGCCAGGGTGTGAGGCCACACCCTGGGGTGAAAACACAGGAAGGTGCCGCTGGAGTCCTGTAGAAACTGGGCGGAGCCACTCCCTCTGCAGAGGGAGAGAGAAGGCAGTTTCAGGATGTGCGCGTGCTGGCGGAAATAGAAACAGTAAAATACCGCAGCACAATGTCTCTGTGTTGCTCACGACTTTAGGGAACTGAATCATTCTATCTGTATTTAAATCTGAATGCCTTCTAAGTTCAAATGTGAGGGCTCTTGGATACACATTTAATTCACAACTGGGTGTTTATTTCATGACTTTATTTTGATGAAAAAAAATCAGGACTTGAAGAAGCTCTGGAATTTAAATACAGCGTACCCTGAAGTGAATAGCAGGGCACTACTGTCGTGGCCCTATGCCTGTGGTTTGGGTGTGGGGGTGTGTTACGTGTTCTCCTGTATATGTTCCTGTGCATATGTAAACATACATCTCATATGTACCTAAATAATAGATACAATAGTGTTTCAATAAATGTTTTAATATTTTCACATATAAATCTAGATGAAATACTAAAGTTGTATTATTGAATATGCACTCTTCTTTTTTTTCTTTTAACATTCCATTAGAAACACTTTTGAAGGGTATATACTCTTTCCCACCATCATTTTAAAATTCTATAATTTTTAAACTGTTCTTTAATATGCTTTTAGATTATCATCAGGTTTTTTTCACTGTGATGAGCATCTTTGTGCACAGAGAATATTATATGTGATTGTTTCCTTAGGCTAGAAGTGGAATTACTGGGTAATAGTTACATATATATTTATGGGTCCAGTTACATATATTGCCAAAGGGCCTTCCCCAAAATTTGTCCTCGTTTACTGAGCTAACAAATCTTTTACAAATGTTATAGCTTTGCCTATGGGAAAGCTAATAGTCTTTTGCTGATTATTTTTCCTGCAACTTTTTTTCCAGCTTGGTGTTTGCATATAAGTTTATTTTATAATCAAAATAAAAATAGAAGTTTAAAATTTCTAGGTGATGAAATCTGTTACTCTGTTCCTTTCAGGTTCTTCTGTTATTTTTTAACTTAGAAAGTTATTTATTTTTCAGAAACTTTTTTTTTGAGACAGAGTCTCTGTCACCCTCAGTAGATACTGTAGTATCACAGCCCACAGCAACCTCTAGCTCTTAGACTCAAGTGATCCTCTCACCTCAGCCTCCCAAGTAACTGGGACTACAGGGGCTCACTACAACACCCAGCTAATTTTTCTATTTTTAGTAGGGATGGGGTCTCATTCTTGGTCGTGCTGGTCTCAAACTCCTGAGCTCAAGCAATCCACCCGTCTCGGCCTCCCAGAGTGCTGGGATTATAGGCGTGAGCCACTGTGCCTGGCCTCCCCAAGCATTTTAGATATCTAATATAGTTTTCTACCTCTACAATTTTTTTTGTTAAACCCTTTTGTTAAATTTTTTTTGCAATTCATGTGGAATTTATTTCAGTATGGGTGAGGATACCCGGGAAGGTTGAGGTCTAGGAGGGCAGAGGTCTCCTCAAGGAGACCCCAGAATACACCTGCGAGGGCCTTCCTCTGGCGACTCAGCTCTTAGGAATTTGTCAAAACTTCACTTCCTGGGACTTGGAGGCTGACCCTTGTTTCCACTTTGGTGAGAGCCCGAGTCCAGCCGGATTGAAACTGACCAGCGAGAAAGGTACCCGTGGGCCAGAACTTTTAGACTTGGGATAAAAAGCAGAAGACCGAGCCAGTTGGAGCGCAGCCGTTTTAAATTCTCACGTACGGTTTCCTCCGCCCGCTGAAACGAAGCCCTTCCTCTTAGAAACTTGGGTTTGGGCGCCCCTCACCTTCCTGCAACAAGTGTATGAAGTGACGGGGCCTTCGTTCTGGGTCTGGCCATCTGTTGGTGCCATCTGTCCTCACCGCTCCTTGAAGCATTCGCGTGTCTCCTTGACGTGTGTGTAGGTGTCACTCGTGCGTTGTCGGCTCCGCTCCCGGTGTCACTCCGCTCACCGTGTCACCGGTGTGTCGTCCGCTCCGCTCCCCGTGTCACTCGTGGGCTGTCGCTCCGCTCCCCGTGTCACTGGTGTGTTGTCGCTCCGCTCCGTGTGTCACTCGTGGATTGTTGCTCCGCTCCCTGTCACTCGTGGATTGTCGCTCCGCTCCCCGTGTCACTCGTGGGCTGTCGCTCCGCTCCCCGTGTCACTGGTGTGTTGTCGCTCCGCTCCGCGTGTCACTCGTGGGCTGTCGGCTCCGCTCCCCGTGTCACTGGTGTGTGGTCCGCTCCGTTCCCCGTGTCACTCGTGGGCTGTCGGCTCCGCTCCCCGTGTCACTGGTGTGTTGTCCGCTCCGCTCCCCGTGTCACTCGTGGGCTGTCGCTCCGCTCCCTCGTTTCATTCTCTCGTCCTTCTGCCTGTCACACACTGCCCCAGGGTAGGGCTGATCTGCCCTCAGGACTCTTCCTCAACCACTTTGTTATTCTCACCTGTTTACTCTTCAGATGAACTTTGGAAAATTTATATTGAATTTATAAATTATTTGGGAGAATAATTTGTCCATTTAAAAATCCTTTAGGCGTCTGTGGCTCAACGGGCTAAGGCACCAGCCACGTACACCTGAGCTGGCGGGTTCGAATCCAGCCTGGACCACCAAACAATGACGGCTGCGACCAAAAATGGCTAGGCGTTGTGGTGGGCGCCTGTAGTCCCAGCTACTTGGGAGGCGGAGGCAGGAGACTCGCTTGAGCCCTGGAATTGGAGGTTGCTGTGAGCTTTGATGGCACAGCACTCTATCCAGGGTGACAGCTTGAGGCTCTGTCTCAAAAAAAAAAATACATAAAAATAAAAATCCTTTAGTCTTTACGACCCTGCCTGAGGCCTTGCAGTAAGCTGAGAAGGGACACCAAGAAAGGGGACCCGAGGGGGTGGGAGGAGCCTGGAGGAGCCGCAGGAACGTGCCCGCGCAGCAGAGCTCTGCAGAGAGGGGAATACGGTACAGGTGACCTGGGTAACCCACACCGAGAGAAAGGCAATAACCAGTGACCAGGAGAGACGAGCGACACTGCCTGGCGGTGCAGAGAGGCCGGCACAGACGTTTAGCCACGTCAGGTGGAGACGAGAGCGGGTTTGCTCCTCTGTGGGCCCTGGGCTCCCTCACCCTCCCTCCTTCCTGCGAGGGGAGGAGGGGACGTGCTCTAAAACTCATTGTTCTTAACGAAAATCTCTCCTGTTACCCTGCAGGTCACTTTGCTCTCTCTCCACACTGCCTGTGCTGCTCCAGGCTTAGTTTCAGTTTCCACTCACTTTTGCTCTCAGTTCCCGCCTTGCCTGGGTTGAACTTTGCGGGTCAGCTGGGTCCCAGGAACTGGGACCCCCAGTCCCAAACTGTGTCTTTTTTTTACTCAAATCTTGTATTTTATTTTTCTCAGAAAATTTTCCAGTTTTTAAATGGGTCATAAATATTTCTAGTTAGGGTTATTATTACTTATAGTTTGCATTTTGATCTCCTTTTTTGTCATATTTTAAGACTGCTGATGCTAGGTATTTTAATTTTGTGTATCTTATATTCACCCAGCTTTAAATTAAATCTACTGGTTTCACATTTGATTCCTATAGACAGGTCAGCCAAAAATAAATATTATATTCCTTTTAAACACTAAACACTTTTGTTTTCTGTCTCATGGGGTTATTTATTTATTTATTTATTTATTTATTTATTTATTTATTTTTGAGTCTCATTTAGTCACCCTAGGGTTGAGTGCCATGGTGTCACAGCTCACAGCAACCTCAAACTCTTGGATTCAACCAATTCTCTTGCCTCAGCCTCCACAGTAGCTGGGACTACAGGCACCTGCCACAATGCCAGGCTTCTTTTTTTTTTCTTTGTAGAGACAGAGTCTCACTTTATCGCCCCCAGTAGAGTCCTGTGGCATCACAGCTCACAGCAACCTCCAACTCCCGGGCTTAGGCGATTCTCTTGCCTCAGCCTCCCGAGTAGCTGGGACTACAGGCGCCCACCACAACGCCCGGCTATTTTTTTGTTGCAATTTGGCCAGGACCAGGTTTGAACCCACCACCCTCCATATATGGGGCTGGCGCCCTACATCTAAGCCACAGGCGTTGCCCTGCCCGGCTATTTTTTGAGACCGGGTCTTGCTCTTGCTCAGGGTGGTCTGAAACTCCTGAATTCAAGCAATCTACTCGCCTCAGCCTCCCAGAGTGCTGGGATTACAGGCGCATTGGCCTGAATTTCCTGAAAACTTACAATAAAAACAAGTTTTATGATAAAATAAAAATGTAATGAATGAGGGTGATGGTGGCCTGATATGCTTTCAAGGAATTACTCACTTTTACAGAAATATTCCATAGACTCTTAACATGTTCAACACAAATTGGTTCTCCTATACTGCTAATTTGAATTTATTTAGAGAGCACGGTGTTTTTAAATTGGCATCTCATCAAGTTTGGATCTGTGGATCAAGGAACGGGCATAGCCTGGAATATAGATGATGAGGGGTTTTCAAACATGAAATTGTTGAGTGGAACTTTACATGTTGTCTTGGAAATACTGAATGCTTTTGCTCTTTTCCCTCCCTGTCTGGTCCCATGCCTCTTTCCCCTCCCTTGTTGGACTCCCGAGCTACAGTTCACAGGTTTGCCTGCAGCCGCTTCTGAATACTGTAATGAAGCCACGTGCTGTAGTTTTCACTAGTCTAAGGCAAAATGATAAAACAAAAATTAGGTAAAATACTGTGTTTGTTTCAGCATCTGAATATATTCTACTTAAAGGGTTTATTGAAATAGTGGCTTTTCTGGCTGTGCCCGTGGCTCAGTGGGTAGGACACCAGCCACATACACTGGGGCTGGCGGTTCGAATCAGGCCCGGGCAGCTAGAGCAACAATGACAACTGCAACTGACGAATAGCCGGGCATTGTGATGGGCACCTGCATTCCTTGGCCTTGGGAGGCCGAGGCAAGAGACTCACTTAAGCCCAAGAGTTTGAGGTTGCTGTTAATGCCACGGCACTCTACTGAGGGCAACAACTTGAGAGTCTGTCTCCAGAAAAAATGAAGAAAAGAGGCTCAGCACCTGTGACTCAAGTGGCTAAGGCGCCAGCCACATACACCTGAGCTGGTGGGTTCGAATCCAGCCTGGGCTGGCAAACAACAATGACGGCTGCAACCCCAAAATGGCCAGACCTTGTGGTGGGCACCTTTAGTCCCAGCTACTTGGGAGGCAGAGGCAGGAGACTCGCTTGAGCCCAGGAATTGGAGGTTGCTGTGAGCTGTGATGCCAGAGCACTCTACCCAGGGTAACAGCTTGAGGCTCTGTCTCAAAAGAAAAAAAAAAGAAGAAGAAAGGAAAGAAATAGTGGCTTTTCTATTCTGCTTCTGTACTTAGATGCCAGAATAAAAGGTTGGTGATTCTAGATCAGGTCTCTGTCACTCTTCCTCCACTTCTTTTTTAATTCACTGGTCCCAGGCTGCAAAGAAAACTGATAGTCAGTTATTTGTGAGTGTGTGTGTGTGTGTGTATTTTTTAAAGCTTACAAACACAGGGCAGGCATTTCCTGACTGTCCTGGCACATCCATGCCTGTAGGTGTGTTTACTGGTTCACTGACTGAAGAGTGGGAAGAGGAAAAGGAGACAGGAACAGGCCTCACAGCCGAAGTCCCTCCCCACAGCCTGTAGAATCTGCTGGGATTTCCCTTCCTCCCCCAGACACTGTTTCCAACCAGTCCCCCTAAAGAACATCCTGCTGGAGGAGTGGGGGCCTGGCTCAGGGCAGCCCGTCGGGGCCTAGTAGCTGCCACTTGCTCACTTGCAGACCCCAGGGAGGCTGCCCTTGGAGCCGGGGTTCTCCTCTGAGAAAGGATATGTGTTGGTGAGTTTGGGGGTTCCTATCCCAGGTGGGGGGAAGGGACAGCTGACAAGGAGTGGTGTCTAAGGGGCAGAGAAAACAGAGTTGGAAACGCTCGAAAGAAGGATTCCCTTTTCCAGTTTGCACTGCGTACGTGTGTACAGACCAGCACCTGACAGCTTAAGCCCCTGTCAAGGAAGGCATCAGTGCTCACACTTAGTAGTGAGAACAGGAGGGCGAGCTTCTCCTCTGTCTGCGTCTGCTGCTGGCTCAGCCCTTCTTCATGCCAGGCCGGAACAGCCCCTCCCTTATGAAGCTTTTCTTTTTTTTTTTGAGACAGAGTCTCAAGCTGTTGCCCTCGGTAGAGTGCCGTGGCATCACAGCTCATAGCAACGCTTGGGCTTAAGTCATTCTCTTGCTTCAGCTTCCCAAGTAGCTGGGACTATAGGCACCCACCTCAACGCTTGGCTATTTTTTGTTGCAGTTGTCTTTGTTGTTTTAGCTAGCCCAGGCTGGGTCTGAACCAGCCAGCCTTGGTATATATAGCTGGTGCCTATCCACTGAGCTACAGGCACCACCCTATGAAGCTTCTCTTGAACATCTGAACCAAGGGTGGGTGAGGGTTGTCTTCTCAGAATCCTTTGGTCCCTATAGTTAATTTACTTGTGCTGTTTGTTGCAGTCTACCTGGAATTGTACATCTTTGTGTACAAGTGTCACCTCTGCTCAGCTGTACACATGAAGTGCCTTATGGAGTGTGGACATTCAGTAAAGATTTGTGGAACAGCCAGGCATGGTGACTCATGCCTATAATCCCAGCACTTTGGGAGGCTGAGGTGGGAGGATCGCTTGAGCCCAAGAGTTTGAGGTTGCTGTGAGCTATGATCCCACAGCACTCCACCAAGGGCAACAAAGTGAGACTCTGTCTCAGAAAAAAAAAAAAGATTTGTGGAATAGAAGAATGAATGAGAAAGGCCTAAAATAGTACTGTTAAGATAGTAGCTGCAGAACTTTGCTTTTCTATAGTTTATTTAAAAGCATTATGTGATATTTTTATAATTGAATTCAGTTCTGCACAGCTCTGCCTCTCTGATCTTGGACAACCTGAGAAAGGGTTTCCATGTTTGAAAATGCAATAGATAGGGGTTTGGCGTCTGTAGCTCAGTGGTTAGGGCCCTGGTCACATGCACCAGGGCTGGTGGGTTTGAACTTGGCCTGGGCCAACTAAACAACAATGACAAGTGCAAAAAAAAAAAAAAAATAGCTGGGCATTGTGGTGGGCGCCTGTAGCCCCAGCTGTGTGAGAGTCTGAGACAAGAGAATTGCTTAAGCCCAAGAGTTTGAGGTTGCTGTGAGCTGTGACTCCATGGCACTGTACTGAGGGCGACATAGTAAGACTCTGTCTCAACAACAACAACAAAAGAAAATGCAATAGATAGGATAACAGAGGTTCTCAGAATTTAATGCACAGAAGAGTGAAATAAAGCGTTTGTTAAAACTGTTATGTGTCTTGGCTCTACCCTCTGAGACTTACTGGGTCTGGAGAAGGGCTGAGAGAGCCTGCAGGTTCAATATACCCCCTTGGCCAGGTGGTCCAAGGAGCATCTGTTGAGAACTGTGGAACAAGAGGTCTCCAAGCTTTCTCCAGCTCTGTTGTTGTAGAAGAATACTATAAGACATTACGGACATCTTTTTGTAAAGCTATCCTCTTTCAGAAAGATCGGTTTATTTTCCATACTGTGAAATCAGTACAAGAAGTGCAGATGATGAGCATATGTGGCTTAATTTAGTAGAAAAAGGTGTGTTTTCAAATTCCCTTAAAGGAGAGAACGGTCGTTAGGTACCTCTGTTTTAGTAGGGATACGCTAGCACAGCTTTCAGCTGAGATCTGTTCCCCCAGCTATATTTACCTTCCAAGAGTCTCTCTACTTATCGTCCACTTTGCTTCACTAATAGCATTGTATAAATAGAAGCAGAGAAAGGTTTCAATAATACAGCACCAAACACAAGAGGCTGTCGAGCTGTATGTATAATTTGTCCATTCCTTCACAACTTGAGCTGAAAATATTTTATTAGTAAAATATATCCACAGTGCTACAAGATTTATTAAAACGTTACCACTCACTGAAGTGAACTTCTTTGACCATTAGAGTTTTTTTCTCCTTTCTTTTCTTTTTTTTTTTTTAGAGACAGAGTCTCACTATGTCACCCTCGGTAGAGTGCCATGGCATCACAGCTCACAGCAACCTCCAGCTCTTGGGTTTAGGCGATTCTCTTGCCTCAGCCTCCCGAATGGCTGGGATTACAGACGCCCACCACAACGCCTGGCTATTTTTTGTTGCAGTTTGGACAGGGCTGGGTTCAAACCCTTCACCCTCGGTATATGGGGCCAGCGTCCTACTCGCTGAGCCACATTTTTTAAAGCCATAGCCTCACAATTAAAGCCAGAAATGAAAAGAAGATACTCGTACTCAGAACAAGTTCCTTTCTTCTTTGTTATTTGGTCATTCCATTAAGTGGCCTTAATAGATTAAATGATTTGGGGATTAAAAGGAAAATAAAAAGGACGACATTCACTGCTAAAAAGTGATTTGTGTGTGGAGAGAGGGAAAAGGTTACTACAAGGAATGTATGAGATTGTATTTTATTTATTTTATAATTTTATGCCTCTGTCATAATACAAAAGTTAAGAAATTTAACCTCTAGTTGAGGAGTAATATAGGTTATTTAAGCAAGTGTAAACAATTCAAGGGGAAAAGAACAGGGATGCCTTTCTGCATTCTCTGCATTCCCTGAGCATTTTGCTCAGTGCAGCCAAGTCCTTCCCAAGATCCCCACCTGCGAGCTTCCCAAGGCTGCAGGAAATGGACCCAGCATTGCTGTAAGTCCCACGGCAAGCTGAGAGTTTGGAAGATACGTTTTACTTTATTAGATTCCAAATTAAATTTCTTTAACAACAGTCAGAGGAAGCAGATGGATTTTCAGTGGGCTTCAGGTTGTACAAAACCAAAGGCTTTAGCCTGGGCGGCTTGTCAAAGGTTCTTCTGTAGCAGAACAATTGTCCTCAAGTACAGTCGGAGGCATTTCCTCCCAGCCCTCCTGTTGATCAGATTAGTTCTTGTAAAGAATATAAGAGACTTAGGTATGTTTGTACTGCCTCAGCACAGCTGACGAGGAGTGGCGGAATCGCGGTGATACTAAGGCCGAGGGGAAGAAGTCTAGAAGGAGAACATCTGGGCATCACCTGCCTGACGGGGGAGCAGCCAGTGGGTCAAATCTTGGGTCTGTTTAACTTTTTCTAGTCAATCTCCAAATCACCCTCCACCAAATTGATCCAACAGTCTTTTGGTTTTAAAACAAAACTGCTTATTAGTAACCTAAAGGAAATCTGAGCTGATTTGGGCACTGGCTCTTAATTTGGGGGAGGGAGGGAGTTAGAGAGGGGCCTTCTTTGTTACACATGTAGATGGCATTTGCTTCACATCTTACCCAATGCTGTTAAATCCAGCCACCTAGGCCAAGTAGGAATTTCGTACTTAAACCTAGTTACAGATTGAATTCTGGCCCCTTCTTTCTCATCAGGCATGGTACCATGCGCCTCCTGGTCATTCTGTAGCCCGTTTTCTGCAGTCTCACTGAATGATTTCTTTACCTAACCATTTAGAATGTAAGTCACTAAATTGTTTTTAGAATGGTTGCTGATGTCTGTAAAAGCTCTGAGTGTTGCCCGATGTCTTTGTTGGTATCGGCAGTGAGGATACGAGAGTCATTTCATCTGCACAGTCCGCTCCATAGCGTAGCTTTGAATCTACTGACATCGCTTCTCTCCTCTGCCAAAACCAAATCACAAACACACAAACAGCACAGGGTAGAAACCCTGTCAGATCCTTTGCTGGTGGGGAAATTGTTAATGAAGGGCTCACTTGGTTTCTTTAGTTGGTGCACTTGGGCATTTAACATTAACTTGGGCCCGTTGCTGATTTGAGGATTTAGACGTGTAGTCTGACTTCTGAGTATCTAGTACAAGAACACATTCATTTGAAATTGTATTTGAAGCTATCTCTGGATTTAATGTTATAAGATGGCACAGAAATTAGAAAATTCACAAATTTCAGAACCATACTAAGAGGGCTGAGCTCAATTTAAAAAAAAAAACCTGGCTCGGCACCTGTGGCTCAACGGGCTAAGGTGCCAGCCATGTACACCTGAGCTGGTGGGTTCGAATCCAGCCAGGGCCTGCCAAACAATAATGACGCTGCAACCAAAAAATGGCCAGGTGTTGTGGCGGGCAGGAGACTCATTTGAGCCCAGGAATTGGAGGTTGTTGTGAGCTGCGATGCCAAAGCACTCTATCCAGGGTGACAGCTTGAGGCTCTGTCTCAAAAACAAAAACAACAACAACAAAAAACACCTCAGTAATGTAAGACTCTTTGTTTGCAAATAGGCATCCTCCAACACTTTGCTTTCTCTAGCACAGAACATATTTTTAGACTGGTGTATATAGGTGGTATTAGGGAATAGGCCACTCTCAAAAACACTCATCGTTTCATTGTTCAGAAATACTTTTGAAACCTTCATTTCTTTGAGTATCTGGGAATTACTGGTAAATATCTTCAAAGCTTCCTGAACAGAGGTGAAAAGTATATATCTGATGTGTGGGTCAAATCTGAGTGTACTAATATATAACAGGTGATGAAAATTAATTGGATAAAGTCTTGATGTGATCCTGTCTCTTTCAGTTAATATCATTCCGGATTAGCAGATGGGGAAACCAGGATAGAGAGTAAATTAATGTTAAGGTTCAGCAGTGAGACTGTGGTATTTGAACTCAGGTAATGAACCTCTAAACTTCACCTCCTTTCCTACCTTGCTGGACACCTATCTTCAAAGGACACCTCAGTAGCAAAGGAAACAATTGATGGACTGAAAAGGCAATGTAAAAAGGGGGAAACATATTTGCAAACCATGTGTCTGACAAGGGGGTAATTTCCAAAGTATATAATAAACTCTTACAACTCAAATAACCCAAATAAAAAATGGGCAAAGGACTTGAATAGACAATTCTCCAAAAGAGACATGCAAGGCAAACAGGTATATGAAAATATGCTCAGCATCCCTGATCATCTGGGAAATGAAAATCACACCTGTCAGGATGGCTGTTATTAAAAAAAAAAAAAAATGTTGGTGGCTTGGCACCTGTAGCTCAAGTGGCTAAAGTGCCAGCCACATACACCAAAGCTAGTGGGTTCAAATCCAGACCGGGACTGCCAAACAACAATGACAACTACAACAAAAAAATAGCCGGGCGTTGTGGCGGGCGCCTGTAGTCCCAGCTACTCGGGAGGCTGAGGCAGGAGAATCACTTAAGCCCAGGAGTTGGAGGTTGCTGTGAGCAGTGTGAACGCCACAGCACTCTACCGAGGGTGATAAAGTGAGACTCTGTCTCTACAAAAAAAAAAAAAATGTTGACAAAGACGTGGAGAAAAGAGAGTCCTTGTACATTGTTAGAGGGCATGTAAAATGGAGCTGCAGTTACGGAAAATAGTATGGAGATATCCTCAAAAAAATAAAAATACATCTGACCTAGCAATCCCACTGTTGGGTATATTTCCAAAAGAAGAGAAAGGAGGAGCTTGAAGCGCTCTCTGCACCCCAGGGTCACTGCAGCATTACAACAGCCAAGACGGGAACAACCCTACTGTCCACTGACGGATGAATGGATACAGAAAATGTGCTATATACATACAATGGAGTATTATTCAGCTGAAAAACAAAGGAAATCCTGCCATTCGTGACAACACAGGTGGCCTGGAGGACACTGCTAAGTGAAATAAGCCTGTCCCAGAAGGACAAATGCTGCACAATTCCACTTACTCGAGTTATACACAAATGTCATCAAACTCAGAGAAGCAGAGAATACGGTGGTGGTTACCAGGGGTTGCACTGTGGGGGACATGGGGAGCTCAGTTTGAAGAATTTATTTATTTGTTTGTTTTCTTTTTCGAGGCAAAGTCTTACTCTGTTGCCCTGAGTAGAGTGCCGTGGTGTCATCACAGCTCACAGCTCACAGCAACCTCAGACTATTGGGCTTAAGTGATTCTCTTGCCTGAGCCTACCAAGTAGCTGGGCTTACAGGCACCACCACACCCGGCTAGTTTGTGTATTTTTAGTAGAGAGGGGGCCTCCATCTTGCTCAGGTTGGTCTCAAACTCCTCAGCTCAAGGAATCCACCACCTGGTCCTCTCAGAATGCTGAGATTACAGGTGTGAACCACCATGCCGGCCATTTCAAGGAGTTTAAAAGCTTCATTTGGCCAGTTTTTAAGAACTGCAGACAACTCGTGCCAATAGCGAATGCTATGGTATTGCACACTTCAAAATCTGCTGAGGGTGGACCTGAATACAAAAAACCCCACAAAAACCAATAACTCCAAAAGCAAAGGGACATAAGGAAACTATGGGAGGTGTGAGATATGTCTGTTACCTTTGTCACGGTGTTTGCATGTGTTCAACCTCATCAAACGGTACATGTTAAATTTGTACAGGTCTTTATAATTGGTATATAAAAGGTGAGCTGTTTAAAAAGGAAAACAGATAAAGACTGGGCCAGAGTTAAAAAATAATCCGCATTGCCAGTCTGATACATTTATTTTAATATTATAATTTGGTCCAAACCGTCTGGAGAAGAGTGTGCATCTGGTGTCACAGTGCTGTCACATCAGTGACGAGGTCAGGAGTGTGACTGATGGTGGGGACCACAGAGTTGCTGCTGCTGGGGCAGAGTACCCAGACTTAGCTCTAAACCACGGACTGATCATTAATACAGCCGTAGAAATACATAGCTAAGAAAATATTCGAAGAAGGAAAAGAGGACGCTTGAGAGTCAAGTTCTTGAGTCTTGGCCCTGGGGAGGCTCCTGGGCAGGGAACTGGAGGCCCCTGGAGGGAAGCAGGAGGTGGCTCTGTACACCAGTACTGAAAACCAACGTGGGCCAGCAGGAGCAAACCCCAGGCTTGTCACCCAGCTCTTCCCAGCCTTGAGACAGCGTGTGGCCTTTCTTAGACATTGCTTCCCCCCGAAACTGTATTTGATATTCTCCTTAACCCATTTTCACCACGTGTACATGAATGTGGGGAGGGGGGAGCAGGAGGGGTCATGGGCCCTACCTACTGGGCAAGTCACTTCCCTCCCTCTCACCCCAAGCCAGCCTCTCCTCCATCAGCACCCCTGTTGGTCCAGGCAGAATGGGGAACAGATACGTGTAAAAGGGAAGTCATTTTTTTTGGCTGTTCACATGCACAATGAGAAATTATACAGAGCTATGGAACTCTAAAATTTAGGGGCAGCTTTCCAAAGAAAGCTTCCAGGGGTCTAGAGATGTTTTTTGTTGGTTTGCAGCTTTCTATTCTAAGAGCAGATTGTTGTCATAAACTGAACCGTGGGCTATTTTTCTAAAATAAGATCATGTATCAGAATGATCTGACATATAAAAATAAAGTACTTATTTGAGAATATATCAGCTTCTTCCAAGGATTCATCATGGCTCTTGGGAAAGTCCAAGAGCAATGCACAGAGATCAAGTCAGTTTAGGTCATATCTGATGAGTCATAAGCAGCTTTAAAAAACAAACAAAAATGTACTTTACATTTGGGAAAAACAAGTACATGTTAAGTTTTAAAGAGTCAGGCAAAGTATTTGTTTTTAAAAGAAATAATCTTCCACTTTATGTCTTGGAATTAAACATTAAGGCTAATCTTCTAAAATCTTTTGTTTATTATATTGCTTTACCTAGAATTTTAAGAACAACGAATGTTAATTAATGTGATATCCTGAATAACATTAGGTGT
The DNA here is from genome assembly GCA_963573935.1 of Arctocebus calabarensis. Lineage (NCBI taxonomy): Eukaryota > Metazoa > Chordata > Mammalia > Primates > Lorisidae > Arctocebus > Arctocebus calabarensis. Next base: position 13,103 of record CAUYON010104255.1, on the reverse strand, counting down.
AGAATGCTGCCTTGTTAGAGCAAATATAAACTTGACATATTACATAGAAAATTTTGACAAAAGTAGGGAGAAAGTGAGTTAACCCCAAGTTTAACAGCCATGAAATACTTGTTTTAGGGACATTTTAGTTAGTGCAGTGATTTTCAACCAGCGTGCCATGGCTGTGAGAGGATCTTAGGTTGTGCCAGGAAAATTTTTAAAGATTTTTAATTAAATTATTTATGAAAGACGTTCAAAGCACAGTATGTTCTTTTTTTTCCACTCTTTTTTATTAACATAATTTAATTGTGCCAGGGTTTTATAACTATACGCACACGGGAGCTGTGATATAAAACTTGTTGAAAACACTGCAGGGGGGGGCGGGGCTTCACGGGGGTGGAGCTTCACAGGGGCGGAGCTTCACAGGGTTCTCATGAATACTTGTGTAAGCGCTTAGGAGGTGGTCAACCTGTCACGGAAGAAGATTTGGGATAATTTCAGGTTCTGCACCAAAGTGTGCTGGTTCTTTTTTTTTTGTAGAGACAGAGTCTCACTTTATCACCCTTGGTACAGTGCCGTGGCATCACACAGCTCACAGCAACCTCCAACTCCTGGGCTTAGGCGATTCTCTTGCCTCAGCCTCCCGAGTAACTGGGACTACAGGCGCCCGCCACAGCGCCCGGCTATTTTTCTGTTTTGCAGGTGGGCGGGGGCCGGGATTGAACGCACCACCTTCGGCATATGGGGCCGGCGCCCTACTCGCTGAGCCACAGGCGCCGCCCAGTGTGCTGGTTCTTTAGAGTTGTATTCACAGAACTGCTGGGTATCACACTGCCCTGCAGTTCTCAGAGGAGGGAGGGCTGCAGCAGCCCCTGTAGTTTTTACTATTGAACATTCTCGGGGGGGGTCCTGGGAGCCACTCCTTCCTGTGAACTGGGAGCAGCCATAGACTGGTCTGTGAGCGTGTGAAGCAACACTGCTCCACAGAATCTCCTGTGAGGTTCAGTGTGGTTACCTCTAGATACTCGGGACTTAAAATGTGGCTTCTGTGTCCCTGAAGAAGAGAACTTCTAATTTCATGTAATTTAAATTTCAGGAGCTACCATATTGGACAGGGCAGGTATAGAGTTTCAGCCTAAGGAACAATTACATTTGGTTATTGGAGAATCCACCCTCCAGGGAGGATGGTGGCAACGTTCCTCTACTGTCAGGGAGAACCACAGCTCACAGCCTGCGTTTGGGAGAGAATTTGTAGACTTGAACAGGCATCTCTTCTCCTCAGGATCTGCTTCAGCAATTTGTATAGCAGGTGGGAGAGAGAACTGAGATGAGTTAAATAAGGCCGGTTATAGTTTTTAATGGTGACAAGGTACTTGAGTAAAGTAATATCAAAGTAATGAAAATAAAGTTAAAATCAGTCATAAAAACACAAAGCGGGCTCAGCGCCTGTGGCTCAACAGGCTAAGGCGCCAGCCACGTACACCTGAGCTGGCGGGTTCGAATCCAGCTCGGGCCCGCCAAACAACAATGACAGCTGCAACCAAAAAATGGCCGGGCGTTGCTGCCGGCGCCTGTAGTCCCAGCTACTTGGGAGGCGGAGGCAGGAGACTCACTTGAACCCAGGAATTGGAGGTTGCTGTGAGCTGTGATGTCACAGCACTCTATCCAGGGTGACAGCTTGAGGTTCTGTCTCAAAAATAAATAAATAAAATAAATAAAAAATAAAAACTTATTAAAAAAAAAAAAACACAAAGCGTTTGCCTTCCCCCTTATCTGCAGATGGACATGGTACCTTTTGAAAAAATTTATTAGTAGTGTATTTATCACTGATATTCATAGCTCAGGAACACGGGTCAGTGACAAACGTCTATGTAAATCAGCCCAAAGAAATTCTTTATATTCCAAAATCACTTTGCGCTCTGAAACACACTAGCCTTCCTCATCTCCTCAAAATCTTTCATAGCATCACAATTTTTGTAGAAATCTGAATGTGCCTTCTTTCTTGGTTCAGCCACAGCAAACTTCTAGAAAGCTGCAACCCCCAAGGATTCAACCAATGCTCCAACAATATGAGTCCACAGGTGGCTGGCCAAGAGGCCACGCTTCTAAGGTTTGGCCAAAGCACTGGAAGCCATGGTAGTTACTGTCTTTTTTTTGAGACAGAACCTCAAGCTGTCACCCTGGGCAGAGTGCGGTGGTGTCACAGCTCACAGTAACCTGCAGCTCAAGCAAGTCTCCTGCCTCTGCCTCCCACGTAGCTTGGACTACAGGCTCCTGCCACAATGCCTGGTTATTTTTTTTTTTTTTGGTTGCAGCCGTCATTGTTGTTTGGCAGACCTGGGCTGGATTCGAACCTGCCAGCTCAGGTGTATGTGGCTGGCGCCTTAGCTGCTTGAGCCACAGGTGCCGAGCCGGTAGTTACTGTTCTTGATGGGTATGCCAGCCTTAAGGCGTCCTTCCTAGCTGAGGTACACTCGAAGTGCTGGTCATGGTGCCTTTTAAGGCTGCAGGTTTAAAAGTCAGAGTAAAAGGTTTTGCTTGAAGTCCAGACTTGGATTTCAAACTCCTTCTAGGCTTTGCTAGACAACTGATGGATGTGGGCATGTGGAGAGCGGGCCTATGTGATAGCTCTCGTCAGCCCCAGCCATCGAGAGATATTCAAGACGTGCTACTTTCCAGAGAGGAAGGGAGTGGCGATCTAACACCCTTCAAAAAGTGGTTTAATTGGTATTGTTTCTTGTGATTATTTGCTCTGTGTTTACCCTCATGATCCTGTTTCATGTGTGTTTGTGTCAAAATCCAATGAGCAACACTTTCTAGGTAACATTTTTCAGTTTCCCTTTATCTTTAGCAGCGTCAGCTGTATTAATGGTTCTAATATTGATGTTTTAAAGCTACTCTTTATTAAATAGAGAATTAAACCTTTTTTGTCCCAAAAATTTATGATGAAGGAGCTAAACAAATAAAAATCTTAAATTCTAAATTTGTTCAGAATGATGGTTTTGCTCATTGATCACTCAGAATTTCATTAGCTTGGTTTTGAGGGACTGGCCTCCACTGTAATGCCGTTTTATCAGCTCAGAGAACCTACACAGGAACTTGCTGAGGTTTCTTCTCTTTCATAATGGGGTGGATTCCTTTTTAACCCGGGGTATTGTCTCTGACTGCTGTGTGCTGTGGGCTTGTCTCGTTCAGCTGACGATGCCAGTCCTGATCATGTTGTCCGACGGAGATGTGTTGTTTGTGAGTCTCGCCCGCCTCCCTCGCTGCTGTGGGGACCAAGTCCCAACGAGCCCAGTGGCTAATTGACTCCAACAGTCCACAATGGGGACCGCAGTGCCCTGCAGCCCGTGCTGATGTGCTGACCCCCTAGCACCCCGCAGGCGCTCTCTCCTGCACCCTTGCACCCGCCTTTTCTGAGAGAGAAAACCATGAGACAGGCCTGCTGCCCTAGAACACACTCTGGTTTCATTAATGCAACCACACCTCCCTTAACTGTTACTGTGTGTGATGGTCATGACAGTCATGAAACCTGAAAAGGACCCAGGAATCTCTCTGCCGAAGGTCTGACCTGTGCACCAAGAAACTCCCCGGGGATGGTGCATTAGGGGGAGGAGAGGATGGAGGAGGCAGAAGAGAATAAAATTGCTTTTCTTTCTGTCCCTTTGTTTTCTTTTAATTTAGATTTTTTGAGGCTATTGGGCAAGAGCTATGTCTAATGCTGTACTTTGTGCACTGCCTAACATACTCCTTCTCAGCAAAATGTAAAATAATGAGCTGCAGTTCCAGTCACAGAAGGATGTGTAGTTTTATCTGGAGAGAAACACTTGTCTGTGTTGAAATGGCGATGGAAAAGGTTGTGTCCCCTGAGAAATCCCCAGACCATAAAGCCTCTGCCTCCCCTCACCAACCCCAGTCGAGCCCTGCCCCTGCTTGAAATTGCCCAGATGAGACCATTACTACCGGAAACTGAAAAAGAATATCTACCATGGAGAAGATTGCCTTGATATAAGAGAATAGGCCCTGTGTTTTCTCAACATTTCTTATTTGTTTCAAAAAAGCAACTGACTTATCACAAGAGACAGAGTGGCCTTGCACACAGAGAGCAGGGCCATGGCTGGGCTGCAACCTGGGAGCAGGGGTTTGAGCTGCCGCAGCACCTGCTGGTCCCTGGGACCTGGTGAGGTCTGCTGTGAGGGACGTCACCTTGAGTTTTGGGAACTACTGATATCCAGAATTAATTTTTTTTAAACTTGAAACACAAGAAATCTCTCTTAAGCGTTAGGTGTATTTGACAAAATGCAAGCAGTAAGTTGGCCTATTTAATAAAAAATTCTTTGGCCAAACAGGTGTCAAAAGAAATGCTCAGAGCTGCTTGAAGCTCCCGCACTCCCACTGCTCTCTTTTGGGGCAGGATTTTTGTCCTTTGCCTACAACAGTGGTTCTCAACCTTCCTAGTGCCAATTTTCATCATGACAAAGGGATCAGACCCACAGGTTAAGAACCGCTGGCCTGCAGGCTTGGTTGGCCAGTGGTGCAGTTACCCATTGCTTTAGGGGAGATGTGGTTGTTGATCATTCTCTCTGGGAGTCTCTCCTGGGGTTACCATGAGGTTTGGGCTGGACCAACCCAACCCTCAGCCGGCTACATGGCCAAGATGGTTTTCTCATGCACACCTTGACACTTTACCTGGGGTGACCTGCACACGTCTCCTTGGAAGAAGGCCTCTCTGGACGCTTGGCTTCCCCCCAGCAAGCCTCCCCAGGACTGAGGCAGCCACTGCAAGGCTTCTTAGGAGGAAGTCTCAGAAGTCCAGTGGCTTGACTTCTGCTCTGTGTGTGTGTGGGGGGGGAGACAGGCACACAGGGGTGAATATCTGAAAGTTTTGCCCCCTGGGGATGTGGTGGGTAAGGGGCAAGTTGTGGGGAGGCAGGCAGGGATGTCATTAGCTACCACAGCCAGAAAAACCTGCCTGCCTATATTTTCACATTTCATACTTCTTTAACATTTATTAAAATGTTCTCATTGTACTAGTACACTCACAATTTTTAAAGTCTCTTTTTTATCTCATTTTTTGTTTTGCATCCTTTTTTAGAACTGTATGGGAAACAACCCCAAAATCGGTTAAAAGTGAGCCTCGAGTTGCTGACAGAAGCTTCTGTTACCCAGTTTAAATGCAGTTCACTGTCTGTTAAAGGAGGACCCCCCTCTCCTTTGTGCCGTGAACACAGCAGTTTTCAGAGTTTCCTTTTGGGAAATGGCTCCTCTGTGCTCCTCAAGCGAGCAGGTGAGGAGGCGGCTGGCAGAAGGAAGCCTGTGCCCTTTGGGGCCGTCCACGAGTTCCCTTGTGACCCTGGGCCCGTCCTCGCCCGCGCGTGGCCTTGGCCTCTCTCTGTCTGGGTGTGTTGGTCAGGAAACATGTCAGCTTCATTTATGTGCCTTGTCCTCCTTTCCCCTTCTTCCTACATCTGCCCTTCATCTGTAATGCTTCTCTCCAGGCCTCCAGCAGGTGTAAGAGACCCGCTCTGGTTTTGCAGCAGGCTCCTGGGAGCACCGGATGTTTTACTGAGGCCAAATCGTTAGTCTTCCTAACGTCCCTGCAGGGACAGTTCTCCTGACAGGAATTGATAAGGGCACATTATGTAAAATCTGCAGGGCAAGCCTTTCCCTTTTAGGTCAACAGTCAGCCGCAAGCTAAAAGTCTAATCAACAGAAGCATTTTCTGTGTTCATTCCAGAGAATTGCCCAGGGGTGCAATAAATCTAGCCTGCCTGTTTACAGGAACATTGTTATTTAACAAGCTTGTTTCCAAGTTTAGGAGTTTTTGGTTTCATGAATCTAACCCAACCTGCTCAGTTCCTGAGATTTATTATTGCCCATTCATGCTGTCCTGTGTGTTGTAAGATAATTTTGCATACTTAATGTATAAGTAGTTTTTACATCTCAGATTAACCTTAAATTTATTAGAAAGTTATTCTAGGCTCAGTGCCTGTGGCTCAACAGGCTAAAGCTCCAACCACATACACCTGAGCTGGCAGGTTCGAATCCAGCCCGGACCCACCAAACAACAATGACGGCTGCATCCAAAAAATGGCTAGGCGTTGTGGCGGGCGCCTGTAGTCCCAGCTACTTGGGAGGCAGAAGCAGGAGACTCGCTTGAGCCCAGGAATTGGAGGTTGCTGTGAGCTGTGATGCAACAGCACTCTACCCAGGGTGACAGCTTGAGGCTCTGTCTCAAAAAAAAAATAAAGTTATTCTAAAGCCTTTGATCTCTTTCTCCTCTATTTTAACCTTGTTCTGTGTTTCCCTCCTGTCTCTAATCTGGCCACTAGCACTTGCAGTTAGCGGGTCTATCTCATTTACACATTCATTCATTTGTTAATTTTTCAGTAAAAGTCATTTTGAGCACCTGCTCTGGCAGTATAAATTTATATTAGAAAGATGAAAGGGCACCATCCTGCCTTCAAGGTGCCTGACTCTTAAGGCAGCAGCATCCTGTCTGGGACCGGCCTGGGGTATGAGGCGGGGGCTTCGCCTGTTTGATCTGCCTTTGAAGGGACCCCTGGTGGCCTTAATGGTCACACTGTGGGATATGCCGCTTGACTTTGAGTACCGTGTCAGCGATGAGCGGAGATAACACTGACTGTACGGTGGAACCTCCAATTTCGGGAGTATGGGGTAACTTCTTTGTGGCTCAGGGATTGCTGAGATAACGTGTTTTCTAAATTTTGATAAATTTTGCCAGATTGCCCAGAAATGTTACATCTAATGCACACTCCCTCCAGCTGCACCTCAATGAGCGTTTTCCCAGGCTCTCTGCAATGTGTGATAGGTCAAATAAATAATACTCTACAAATTCCTTGATTTCCAAAGCCAGCCCTCTGTATCTGTGCTGCACATATTATTCTGTTTGTTGTTTGAGTGCTGTTTCCTGCATTGAAAGGGACCATCCCTCTTTGAAATGATCCACATGTTCATTCTTCACCCATGCTTTCTCTTACAGCTTCATTTTTGCATTTAGGAAATTTAATCCATCTGAAATTAATTTTGGTGTAAAAAATGAGATAGGAATTTGGCTTTATTTATTTTTTCTAGATGGCTACATAGTTGCATTAAGCACATTCATCAAGTAATCTCTCTTTTCTCTCTCTCTCATAGTTTTTGGCCGGGGCTAGGTTGGAACCTGCCACCTCCAGTATATGGGGCCAGCACCCTACTCGTTTGAGCCACAGGCGCCACCTGTAATCTCTTTTCTTGAAATGCTGCCTTTATAGTAACATGCCTTTACCTTTATAATAGACTAAACTCTCTTATGTATTTTTAATGCTTTATTGTGATCCATTGATCTATCTTGTTTATTTCTTCTCCAGTTCCAAACTGCCCTAGTATTTTTTGAAGCTTCAGAATTAAAGCTTTGTTATCTGGGAGGACTAGTTCCTACCACTCACTCTTCAGATGTTGCCTGTGGTTAAAAAAATCCAAAACTTTCTTTTCAAAGTTTCTCTGACTTTGGTAGCAGCAGCAAAATCTTTTAGGTCCCCAGAACAGAACTTTAAAGGAAATTTGGAAAAGTTTAAATTCGTGCTATTTTGGTTAGGGTGGTCATTTTCTTAAAAACTGTTGGGAACCCAGTGATACCAATGCCAGTCATCCTCCAGCTGTTTCATTCTCTTGATTTATTTCTGTCTTCCCTTTCTTCCTTTTCATGAATGTTTATCGCGTGCTGTTATGTGCTCGGCTTGGGGATTGAGAGGAGGGTCACAAGTTGCTGATTCGTTCATATCACAGGGAGCTTTGCCTGGGCCCGCGGGACTCCCCGTAACACACAGACTTTCATGGACCAGTATTAGAGCCTAAGTGTGGGTTTTATATGACGCCAGAAAAGGGGAAGAAGCCTCCTTGGGTCTATTTCTGCATTTTATCCTAAGTGTTTGCTCAGGAATTGGCAACCTCCTAACTGACCAGTTATTTTTAATGCCCGGACAATTACAAAGAGGGAATTAAGAGATACTGCTCTAATCCTTTGCTGATTCTACTTTAAAAATGTTTTTAAAACAATTTTTTTACCTACTGAGACAATCTTCAAAGGAATATACACACATGGAGCCAATGTAAAGAGAGTGAAAACCTCCCTGTATTATCAAGGGAGGGAAACGCTTCTCCCTGAGGTGGGCCTGGGCCTGGGTGGTGATAGAGCCGCCTGAGGTGAGAGTCAGCGAGGAGGCTGGGGTGTGGGGGGCTTCTTTTACATGTGAATAGACAGGTTTACAGCTTTGTGGGCTGCCTTTTGTGATGGCTTTGACCTTAGCAAAACCATAAATTATTCTTTTTTTCCAGTTGATTTATTTCTTGCTCATAAATTGACATTTGCTCTATAGTTAAACAATTAAGTTCTAATACTGGCAGCAAACAAACAGCACGTCTGGTCTGGCTCTCATTCAGCTTTGATGTGTTGAATTTTCTGTGTCCAAGAGTGTTCCAATGTTGGTCAGAAACTGCTTTTCCACTTTTCCATTTTGTATAGTGTATCATTTATCGTGTTCCTCTGACGTGGATGTTGTGATTCCAGTTCAGTGGGTTCTGCAGAAGTACAGGCCTGCGAGTGCCCGTGTGAAGGAAGCAGAAACGGAGGGAGGATTTGGTGAGATCGGTCTGAGTGTCCTGTCCTCTACTGCTCAGGGCACTGGATGTAGCTCTTCTGTGTCCTTGAGTACCTGGAGCCACCTGCTTGACTTCCTGGCTGTCTCAGGTCAGGCCAGTTCTTGGAAAGAGCTTGTGGACCTCCCCCACAGGTTCCTGACAGCTTAATCTCCAACAAAAAAAGCCTCTATTTTCATTAAATACATCTTGCCCCTTCAGTTAATTTGTTGTTATCAAAGGCAAATTTTAGGCCTGGTGTGGTGGCTCATGCCTGTAATCTCAGCACTCTGGGAGGCAGAGGTGGGTGGATTGCTTGAGCTTAAGTTTAAGGCCAGCCTGAGCAAGAGCCAGACTCTATTCTCTGAAACTAGTCCGTGTTGTGGCGAGTACCTATAGTCCCAGCTACTCAGGAGGCTGAGGCAAAAGGATCATGTGAGCCCAAGAGTTTGAGGTTGCTGTGAGCTGTGATGCCAAGGAGGACAAAATGAGACTCTGTCTCAAGAAATGAAAAAGAAAAGAAAAGAAAGGCAAATTTTCAATGTATCAAAAACATTGTAATGCTTTCCAAGCATTAAGGGGTATTGTTTTCTGGTGTGACATTTGACTTACATAAAAGCAGCCTGTTTTTTCCTGCATAAATATATGCTAAGGCCAGCTTTTGTGATACAGTAAATAAGATCCCACGCAAATTCCACATGACATGCTGTGTGGGGAGCTCGCAGCGTAAGATGAAGAACGCTGCCCATGTGTTTTCCAGACAGTATCAAGTTGTCATCCTACCCTCCCCAAACCCTGTTCAAATACAGAAATGATGTATTTAAGCCTATTGATTTAAAAAAGGACATTTTCTCTTCATAGACTAGATACATCTTTTATTGCGGTGATCCTTTATGTTCTGGAAAGATGAGGGCAAACTCTAAATATAGTTAGTGACTTAAGCTAATACTAAATTTGCGAGGGAAAATGTGTTGAAATTTGGGTGGGTGTTGCCAGAACGAACAGGAATGTGGGGGGCAGGACCAGGTGTCGTGGGGTAAAGTCATGCCAGACATAAACACAAATTCCAAAGACAAGGTTTGATAGAGAATTAAATACACTGCTATTTTTGGAAAGGAGAAGGTGTCAGATCACTGAAAGAAAAAGAAAAAAATGCTTAAAGCTGTATTTACATCAAAGTTTGTGTCAGCCCCGTTTCCTCTGGTCCAAGTGCCCATGATGAAAGTTGGCCTTTGAGATTGTTAATTGCAGAGTTATTTCTGTCTCCTGACAATCAAGGGCAGAAAACTTTTTAATAGTCTATGTCCCCAGTTCCTACTCTGGTGACTTGAACTGCTTTGGGAAAAGACCGGTTGCATGTTTCTCTTGTGCCCTCTCTTCATTCTCCTTAGCTGTTCTGCTTCTTTCCAGCTAGCCCCTCACTCTCATACTCACTTCTCTTTCTGTGAGCCCCCCAGCTTCCGGCAGGCTGGAGGGCCACGTGTTGTTTGGGGTCTGTCATGGTCCCCTCAGACCTTGCATGTAGAGGTTCCTTGGTGCATAAACATCTCTGCTAACCCCCCTTTGCTGCCAAAGCTTCTCAGGATATTAGTGTCCCTGGATGTTTGAGAGAGGATTTCAGATGTTTTATTCATTACACAAACTCAATTCACTTATATGACAAATACGTGTATTTGTCAAAATAATTTATACAACTTGAAGCAAAGGATAGGCCTTCCTGTGCCCAAGAACAGAGGTGGCCCTTCTAAACACGTTCATGTTCTAAACTCCCCCAGGGTTTAACAGATACGGAAACATTCCTCCATGTACAAGTCAATCCAAAGTTAAAAGAAGCAGCTCTTAATTTGAAGAAGACTATTATTTTGAGGTTGCAGTTGACCTGGCAAGGTAAAATTTTCTATAAGATAGGGTGGAATAAACAATGCAGAATTGACATTAACATTTAAAAGAATCACCAGCTTAATTCCCCCTGCTCTTAGGTTTTTAAATCCATGCTCTTTGCTAATATCTCAGAGGCATTTACTACTGTCAGTAACAGCTGAAAGAGTATTTCTTATGCTGTGAGAGGGCTTTGGTGTTGATTGTGTAGCTAAAACCAAGAAAAACAACCTATTTTTGTCCTTAAATAGTTTCCTGGTCTTGTTAGAGATTGTCTTATCAAGTTCATTTGTAGATTTCCAACTCCAGCAGATGATGAAGATTTTGGCTCACATGAACGTTCATGTTTTCTCGAACCTTCTGATGGCGAGCTGGAGGGGTCCCGTTCGTCACTCCTAGAGAAGGAAAAAAAAGGTTATTTTAAGCCTTCTGAATTCAGTTAACATTTGCCTTTTTAATACAACTTTTGTTTCAATTTTATAAAAGAGTTTTGCAAACAGAATATAAGTGTTTGTAAATTTAAAAAAAGAAAAGAAATAGTAAAGAGCATATGAATATTCACCACATAGTACCCAGTAAAGTCAAGAAAAAAAGCACACCAGCTTTAAAGGATTTGGAGGAGAGAAAGCACCTGCAAGGCTAACCTGATAAAAAAAAATATGAGGATGTAATAAGAGGCAGGAACTAGAAATCACAATACCAGCACCACAAAAAGCTTTTGAAACCTCAGAGTTCAGCTTGCAGGATCTTTCCTCTGCTGCCTTTACGCCCAGCCAGATGAGGGCCCTGTGGAATTGAACCTGGCCCACAGGCCTGTGGGTTTCTAGAGCTGGAAAGAGCTGATAGAGAATGCAGCTGACAGTAGGGGACCCACACAGTTCTCAGTGGGCCAGGAACCTCCTTAAGCTCCGGGATCTAAATGAGACCCACTGCCCCTCCCTGCAAGGACCTTACCCTCTGAATAAAGACTTGGGTGAATTCAAAAGAAAACAAATTACCATATTGGAACTAGGGTGTGTCTTTTTAATGTTGAGAGATACAAAATGGTTTGGGAGATGTCCACTTAAAAGGACAATAATAATACCATATCATCAGCTAGCACCAGAATCCTCAAACAGCTTTGGGGAAATTGAAGCCTATGATTTGAAAGAATCTTTGCCATCCCAGAGAACTAGTAGATGTACTTTCCAAAGCATCAGCAGGAAGGAAAATACAGTTCATAAGACATTTTAAAAAGCGATGCATTTTTACCATGGCCTTGAGAGGCCATCAACTAGGCGTATACAGAGTAGCAAATTCAGCAAAAGCTTTATCATCCTTCTGGGGCTGGGTGTGGTCAGGCACACTGAAGTCCAGAGATTAACTAGGCCCTCTGTTCTCCCCCCCAAAGAGCAGTCAGCGTCAGCACACTTCAAACAATCTTCCTGAGAGTGCATGTTCTTTTTCTCCCTCTCACCACCTCCTCCTAAATATAGGCATAGGTTACAGACTGAAATACCTACCCGGGCCAGGCTGGTAATATAAGGGGTGCCTTTGCCTGGGCCAGCTGAAGAGGGAGTGCTGGGGTGTGACACGCCAGAAGGACCTGTCTCTGCCTCCTCCCCAGGGAGGTATTGAATTCCATGAGGTTTTGAAAACACTGTTCTGCAAACCGCATCTGACAGCTGCTTATGGTCTAGGACTCTTCTGGGCTCAGCATGAGCTGTTGCAAGCACCTCCCCAGCACTTCCCCCACATCCCTCACGCTCCCTCCTGGGACTGTCATTCACATAGTTCTAAAGCTCAGATCTGGTGGCGCCATTTCCCTGCGATAAAAACCCCCTGCCGACCTGAGAAGGGCCCACTCAGCCTGGCGTTCAGCTGGCCTGCAAGGGCCTTGCCAGTGTGGCTCCCGCTCAGCTTCGTCCTTGTCTTCCTGTGGCCCCTGTTCCCTGCCTTGTCCGGCAAGATTCCAATCTACCGGCTTGTGTAAATGAGATTTTTATTATTATTCTTATTATTATTTGCCTAGCATGACCCTCCCTGGGGAATCTTAGCTTAAATCACCAGGCAGTTTCTTAATTAGTCCCTTCACTCTGCTCTCATCCTACTCTGTATGAATTTCTGCGATGGGTTCTGAACACCCACGTTTGATGTTTGTCTCCCCACTAGACTGAAACCTGCTGAAGAATAGAGAAATACCAAGTTTTCTCCTTCTCTGAATTTTCCTTTATTTTAACATAAGCTCTCCAGGCCTAAATGTTCTTATCTGTAGAACGAAGATGTTAGACTAGAATCCAGTGGTTCTTTTTTTTTTTTTTTTTAAGGGGATTGTAAGAATTTATTAATAGTTCCACACACATATCCAGCTCTGCCTTCTTTGTTAGCATCAGTAAAACAATTTTGAGCTCCAGTAACAGGAGTGGGGGAAATTACCCTAGGAAGACTCCATGATGTTTTCTTTACAAATTGAATTCTTTTTTTTTTTTAATTGTTGGGGATTCATTGAGGGTACAAGAAACCATGTTACACTGGTTGCATTTGTTGGGTAAAGTCCCTCTTACAATCGTGTTTTGCCCCCAAAAGATGTGGCACACACCAAGACCCCAAGACCCCACCCCCCTCGCTCC
>CAUYON010104254.1:0-17265 GCA_963573935.1 Arctocebus calabarensis | reverse complement strand
GCTGTTCTACCTTTGCCTATTACTAAATACACTAATCAGATTTATGTTTTCCAGAAATGTCATCAAGCCACACGCAATAAAGATGGTTCCAGTCCACGAACCCCTGTATCACTCTCCTCTGGAGAAACCCCAACTGCCCCCTTCTATCATCGCCCAATTCAGCAGGAAGCAGTTAGATTGAGTCTTCGCCCCTTTTCCCTAACAGCAGTTGGAGTTTCTACTCAGGGAGGGAGAATTGATGCAGGACAATTGGCGCCCTAGCCAGCTCAGTGGGGTTGGTGGACCTTCTGCCTCCTCCTTGGCAGTGTCGGTGGTGTGGCAGCCAGCTGAAGAGCCAGCGGGCTGGATGACAGGCAAGGAGGGAGTCCTCCAACCTCCACCAGAGGCTCCAATTGCCAAAAAGGCTGGACAACTGCTGAGGAGACACCTATGCCTTGGTGTCTCCTTCACTTGACTCTTAGGACTAAATGTGGAACCCCCATCTCCTATGCCTAGGTCAATTTCTTGTGAATTTCCTAGGCCTCAATTCCATGAAAGGACTGTATCCATTCATTGATACATTCATTCATCTTGCCCCTGGTGGAAGGGACTGTATTCGTTCGTTTCCTGGCCAAGGAACCCATACACCTATATATACCCTGAGACTAAAGGCCTAAAGGAGGAGATGGGGAAAGACGGGAGAGAAACGGAGAGAGCTTCTCTCCCTCCAGTTGAATTCTCTCTCTCTACCAGGAGCCTTAGTGTTTTCTGTATTCTTTTCTGTGAATAAATTCTCTCTTACCACTAAACAAAAAACAAAAACCAATTAATAGGGGCGGTGCCTGTGGCTCAGCGAGTAGGGCGCCGACCCCATATACTGAGAGCTGCGGGTTCAAACCCGGTCCTGGCCGAACTGCATCAAAAATTAGCTGGGCGCTGTGACGGGAACCTGTAGTCCCAGCTACTTGGGAGGCTGAGGCAAGAGAATCGCTTGAGACCAAGAGCTGGAGGTTGCTGTGAGCTGTGACTACACAGCACTTCACCGAGTGTGATAGAGTGAGACTCTGTCTCCACACACACACACACACAAAAAAAACAATTAATAAATTTGCTTCTGTACTATTTGTTCTATAATTTTAATTTTAAGTGACTCTGTCAGTTGGAATCTCATTCGATGATGTAGTTGACCTTTAGTAAACCTCAGTATACTCACTAATGTATTGAAAGAATTGCAGGTAATGCCTCCTGATGATAGATTAATACACTGTAATAAGCCACAGGGATAGAGCTATATTCCTCCAAAGGACTGCCTAAGGAACAATCAGTCTTGAAGACAATTCCATTTAATTGTAGTCTGGAAAGTGCAATGATATCATGTACTATTTTAACCACTTACATATAGGACAATTTGGAGATAGTCCTAGCAAGGCAGAGTTAATGTTTGTGGCCTCTGGAAAGGGATTGTCTTATTCTTTGGAGTTTTGCAATAGGAAAGAACCCACATGGAATTACCTAAATTTGAATATTTTTAGTAATCAACTTGATTTTTTAAATTAGCTAATAAAAATTGTCTATGTTAAAAAAAAAATCCCAAAACCGGAGATTTTGGTGTGGATGTGGAGAAAAGCTAACACTTCTACACTGCTAGTGGGAATGCACACTAATACATTCCTTTTGGAAGGATGTTTGGAGAATACTTGGAGATCTAAAAATTGACCTGTCATTTGATCCTGTAATTCCTTTATTAGGAATATACCCAGAAGACCAAAAATCACATTATAACAAAGACATCTGTACCAGAATGTTCATTGCAGCCCAATTCATAATTGCTACGTCATGGAAGAAACACAAGTGCCCATTGATCCACGAATGGATTAATAAATTGTGGTACATGTGTACCATGGAATATTACGCAGCCTTAAAGAAAGATGGAGACTTTACCTCTTTCATGTTTATATGGCTGGAGGTGGAACATATTCTTCTTAGCAAAGTATCTCAATAATGGAAGAAAAAGTATCCAATGTATTCAGCCCTACTATGAAGCTAATTTATAGCTTTTGTATGAAGTGTATAACCCAACTATAGTACAAGAATATGGGGAAAGGGGCAATGGTAGGGAGGTAAGAGGGGAGTTTGGGGTCTAGGGAGGGTAATTGGTGTGGCCACAGCTATGGTGCATCTTAGAAGGGTACAGGTGAACCTTATGAAATGCAGAATACAAACGTCTTCATACAATAATTGAGAAAATGCCAGGAAGGCCATGTTAATCAGTTTGATGAAAATAGTTCAGATTGTATATGAAACCAGTACATTGTACCTCTTGATTGCACTATTGTACACAGCTATGATTTAATAATAAAGACGATTTAAAAAAAAAAGCCAAGGAACCAAAATAGCTAAAACAATTTTGAAAAATCAGAATGCAGTGGAGTGGGGAATCTGTTTACCAAATTTCAAGATTTATCACATAGCTACAATAATCAAAACAGTGTAGTATTGGTGCAGGGAGAATTACATAGATCAATGGAATGGAATAGAGAACTCAGAAATAGACTCACATATATATGCCCAACTAACACATGTGCCAAAATATGTGTAATAGACACACACATATATTACATAAGTATGATAACAACAAAATTAAATGAAGGAAAGATAATCTTTTGAATAAGCACTGATGAAGTAATTGGGCATGTACAGACAAAAACAGAGGTAAACTTTGATGTAAATCTTATGTATAATACAAAAATTAACTGAAAATGAATCAGAGTTAAATGTAAAAATAAGAGAAAATCTTTAAGATCTAGAATGAGAAAAAGCATTCTTAGATTTGACACCAAAAGCAAGATCCATAAGAGGAAAAAGTTAATGGAATAGGTGTCATTAAAATTAAAACCTTTTGCTCTCCGAAATATCTTGTGAAGAACATAAAAAGACAAGATGTAGAGAGAAAGAAAATATTTAAAGACCAAGTATCTGACAAAGGGCTACTATCTAGAATTCATAAAGAACTCTAAAAATCCAATAAAAATAATTTAATCAGAAAATAAACAAATAACACCAAGATACATTTTACTGAAGAGAATATGGTAATGACAAAGAAGTTCAACATGATTATCTTTTAGAGAAATGCAAATTAAAATTACTGTGAAATATCACTCCATACCTATTGGAATGGCAAAAATAAAAAGCAGTGATGCTAAATGTGGAAGGCATACAGAGACAATGGGTCTTTCACACATATCTAGTGGAAATGTAAAAATGTTTGGCAGCTTAAAACATAAACAAGCAACTACTATAACACCCAGCAAATGGAATTGCCTGCCCAGACATTTGCTCCAGAGAAACGCATACAGGCAGTCCTTGAGTTACAAACATCCGACTAAGACAGGACCCTCACTTATGAACAGAGGATATTACAGGTATAGGTAAATGTACTTGCTCTAACTTACTTATAAATTCATCTTAAGAACAAACCTGCGGAACCTATCTCTCTCATAACCCAGGGAATGCATATACTTATACTCATAAGAATACCTACCTAAAAATGCTTGTAGGAGCTTTATTTTTACTGGCCCTAACCAGAACATAACTCAGGGGTCCTTTGGGGATGAATGGTTATACAACTTGTAATACATATATATTATCAAACACTACTCCAAAATAAAAAAAAAGAGTGAATTATTCATACACATGACAGCTTGTAACAATAACCAGATAATTATCTTGAGTACAAAAAAAAAATTATAAAATGTTACGTGCTATACGATTCCATTTATATAACATTTTTGAAATGACAAAATTACAGAACTGGGGAACAGACAATTAGTTGCCAAGAGTTAGAAGTGAATGTGTGGGAGGAAAATGAGTGTAGCTATAGGGCAACTTGAGGGATCTGCAGGGTGCCGGGAAGGTGCTGCATCTGCACTGTGCTATCAGTATTCTCCCTGTGATTTTGTGCTATCATCCTGCAGGTAATATGGAAGGAAATTGAGTAAAAGGCACATGGGGTCTAGCTATGTTTCTTATATCTTATGTTTCTAAAATGATCTCAAAATTTAAGAAAAAATGTTTAATTGCAAATACAGGATGATCAATTGAATTTAAATATTGAGACCTCACCTAATGTGCATAATGCAATGAAAAATTTCAAAACTACTAAGAATAGAGTATAAATGTCTTACTACAACAAATAAGCAAGTGGAGAGATGGTTATATTAATCAGGTAGATGTAAGCATTACACATTGTATATGAAATCAGCACATTGTACCCCATAAAAGCATTAATGTACACAGTTGTGATTTAACAAAGGAAAATAAATAAATATCACATAAGACTCACTTAAACTGGAAAGAAAAATCCATTGATTATCTTAAATTCTAATGTAACTGATTGTTTTATATTTCATCCAGAATCACTGGGACAGACAGATGAAAATTCTTCTGCAAAAAAATGTTACTATTGAAAAGACACCATGGTGTATTGAGAAGTGGTAATGTGGGCATGTTCAAGGCACAGATAGCAAAACAGTATGTGTTTAGCTGATCTGTTAACTGACAAGCTCCACTTGGAGTCTGGAGTGAGGCAGAGGCAGAACACCTAATCAATGTCCTTTCTGTGACATTTCTTCATATCAACACACCAGAGGAGAGAACACACACGTATGTAATGCAGAAAGCTTATCTGATGTACAGACTGCTCGGTGTTCGTTCTCTGTCTACCTCCACCTCCACCAATCTTCCTGCTCTTCCTCCCCTCTTTTTTGATTTCTAGCACTCTTCTACATGGTGACAGAACTCGGAAATGAAGCAAAAGCTGGGAGTTTGAAAAATAATAATTTCTATTTTATTCTGGATTTTGCATTATGAATTATTTATTCATGCTATAATATTCCAGGAATTCTCTTTTTCTTCACTTGTTCATAAACATCCCTCTCAGAGGTTTGGCTCAACCCAAGCTTTCTGGAAGACGAGTCATCTGAACTCACTCTCTCTGGATTGTTTGCTCAGAGGTCTCCTCCTGCTCATAAATCTATCCCCTCTTGTCTGAGTATTCTAGAGAGGTTGCTAGCCCCATGAAAGCCCTACAGAAACTGAGGATTACTTAGAGGTTTTACTCTGGGAAATAGAACAGGCTCTGTTAACTGGAAGAAGTGCAAGGCATGAAATGAAATGGAGAGGCATATTCAGCTGCTGTTTGCATTGAAGGTGGCTGGAGTATTCCTACCCTGCCAGCAGCATGAAGCATAGAATGTCATGTAGTCATTATCAAGAATGAGACCTTGGCTTATCGGTCATCTCTGCCACTCCAGTGTCTGTTCTGGGTATTGTGTGCAGTGGGTATCTCTCTTATCAATTCAGCTGGGCCTTTCTTTTGTAGAAGCAACTTTATTTTCTTTGAGTTAGTGCTTTGCTTAGAATTTTCATAATAAACTTGAATCAAAATGAACAATCTTCAAGAACACAGAGTGACAACGCATTGTACCTTTGCATCTTTGAGTCACAGAAATAATATAGTGTAAGTGATAACACAGACCATGCTGTGGTGGGGAGATTTCCATTGTTACAGAGCTGCACAAAAGAGCCCCACAGAAGTCATGAAACAAGGAGGTAGTGAAAGCTGTAAACACTTATCAGCACCATGGCTATTCTGACACTTTTACAGAGGGATGATCATAAGCCTCTGCCTCCTTTGAGGGGCTCACAGATAAACAGAGACAGAGAATAGAAGTATTTTCATTGCATTACTTTTCCAAATGACTGCAGGTAGTGAATCTTCTATCCTCATCACCTCTCGATATGGGCCTTATAGGGTATATATTGAACAGAATTGAAAGGGCTTTACTTGGGAATAGTAATTCTTTATCAATCTAAAAACCCCTGCATTTATTTGTTATATAGCAGGAGGAAGATAGTGATGGTGAAGATCTTGGTGTAGAAAAAAATGATGAGTACATTTCTAAAGCTTGGTCAAAAGAGCTGCTGCATCACCAAAAAATATGAGGCCAGTGCATCAGAGTGATATTGGACCATGGAAGAGTCACTAAGTAAATATTAGCTGAGTGAATGACCCAGAAGAAAAAATAGAAGTCTCTGGAGATCAACTTCTCCCACTTTGTTATCCTGATAGTAGCAGGCTTACATCAAATGACAGTTACCTTCTCCTGAAAATGCTGTTTGATAACACTGCCTCCTACAGATATTTGTATCCCTTTGTCTCTGTTCAGTACTCTGAAAACTCATTGTTTTGTATCTGGATGGTCTAATAATAATTTCCTAAATATTTCCATGATTCAATTCCTTCTTCTTTTCAAACTATCCACTCTGAAGTTGACCTTCACAAAACTCAGCACTTACTTCTCATACAATTTGCCATAAACTTCAACGGCTCCTTATTGCCCACAGGATATAGTTCATCCTCTTTAGAATAGTCTTTATGTGCCTTATAATCATTTGGTCCAAACTACTCTTTAACATTAACCATACAATGCATCTGCAAGTTGCTTCTACCTTAACTTTACTAGCCTGCTCATTTTGCTCAAGTTTGCTTTTCCTATCTCGATTTAAAATCCTAAACTTGCTTTAAATTTCCATTTCTAACTCTTTTTCATTATATCTTTTTACTCTTTTCTAAGTGCAGAACTTAGTGGCACTTTCCCTTAGAACTTCTGCAGTATTTATAGTTACATTGATGATGTGGTACATATCACACCTTAACTTCAACTATCACATATCTTTCAAATTCTGAATTATGCTGCCCTAAGTAGCTTGTATGCCCCTCATGGGAACTCTGTTTCATAACACTTTTTAAAATACTTGCACAGTACAATTTGTTAATTTAATACAGTCTTAAGTAAATATTCTCTCTCTCTCTCTCTTTAAGTTCTTATTAGGATTCAGTAAGACATAATTTCTCTTCCAGAAACACAATTCCAAATGCACGTCTCACTGGCAGCACAGAATGATTGTATCTTTAGATGTGCTGACAGGTGGTCAGCTCTCCAGACCTGCCACATCTATTACCAACTGAGAGTCAAGGATGCCATTTCTTGTGCTTGCCTATGCTTTAGGGACATGGGAGGAGAATTACCAGCTCACAGATGCCTAACACTGCATGTGCCAAATCACATTTGAAGTGGTGCACTGAGCAACTGGATCAGCAGGGGGGATTCGCTCCCAACTGAAAACTTGACAGCAAAGAAATCCTTCATGCTTGCACATGCGATACAGACCAGTGAAGCCTTAGTTGAGGTATTTATTTTCCCCTTGGAAGCCACTGTGGTTAGATTGAATAATGTAGGAGCTTCTCAGTGGTCTCTGCACTGGTAGGAAAGTATGCTGCTATCTGTATTCTGTAATAGAAAATAAGAAGTGTGGAGGAAAGAAATGTCTAAAAGAATTGGAATTTTTTGCCTTGTTGGTTACTATGGTTTTAGACCTTGTGTTACGAAATTTTTTATTATGGTGCTAATGTATTCAACAGGCCAACATATGCTCAAGACACTGTATTATGTAAAGCTATATACTAAACACTAGGGATGAGGAGGGAATTCAGATGTAAAAGGATGAGGGTTTAATGGAAAAAGAAAAATCCTGTTAATGAAAATACTGAAGTGTGAAACACATTTTACAGAGAATTATACTGGGAACCTGAAGACTTATGTTTCAGAATCAAGAGTCCAATTCAAATTCTTTTATTGTTTTTATTGTTTTTTAATTTTTTAAATTTTTTTAATTTTTATTAAGTCATAGCTGTGTTCATTAGTGCAATCATGGGGTACAGTGTGCAGGCTTCATATATAATCTGAAATATTTTCATCCAAGTGTTCGACATACCCATCATGGGATTTTCTCATTTGTTGTGTGAAAACATTTGTGTTCTGCATTTACTAGGTTTCACCTGTCCCTTCTAAGATGCACCATAAGTGTGATCCCACCATTTACCCTCTCTCCACACACTCTCCTCCTCCCCTTCCCTTCCTTACCCTTCTGATTTGAACTTGCTGGTGGCTCTTGGGAAAACCCTGGGTCTTCCCTGAGCCTGAGTTTTCTCAGTCTTAAATCAAATGTGCTCGGGCAGCACCTGTGGCTCAAAGGAGTAGGGTGCTGGTCCCATAGACCGGAGGTGGTGGGTTCAAACCCAGTCTGGGCCCAAAACTGCAAAAAAAAAAAAAAAAAAAAAACCCAAAAAAATCAAACGTGCTATTAATCTCCTAGGCAAATACATCAGATTGATACATATTATTTGATAAGAGAATGTTTTCTGTAAACTTTGGCTTGTGGTATTATGTTATAAAATACAATGTAAAAATAAGATGACATATTCACTGCCATTAGTTATACTGTAGGCATAAGATAAGATGGTCAAAGTTGAAATGTGTTTGTAAGGGAAGGCATTTTAGAAGCAACAATACTTAGGTACCATTTCTGAAGATGTATGTTAACCTGCAATGGACATCACAGAACTGATGCGAGAGGATATGATTTGCTGAGAGGATGTGATTTTGCTGATAGAAGTTTTGCTGATGAACCTAAGGTATCAGGGAGATCCATAGATACCTTTACTTGGGTTAAGTTTATTGCTAGGTGCTTAGGATAAGCTAATAACAAACAAGGCATCATTCAGGTCTCAGAGAGTTTACAAAACAGAGGAAACCAATATATTAAATGAGAAAGTAGATTTAAGGTTGACCAGAGGGATGAAAATGCAATGGTGTATGTGCCCATTTTAGCTTCTCACTTCTCCCTATCTCCATTCAGATATCCATACTTCCCTTTTAATGTCACTTAGCATTTGTTTGATTGCAATTATATATTTCTTCAGTCTTCTTTCTCCCTTTATTACCATAGGTCTCTGCACCAAAGATTATCTAATTATTATGATCAATAAAACAACGCTATAAGAAGCTTTCTTTAGAACCGAATATCTGAAGCATAGTTTTGAGTTTTATAAAGCATGCTCACAAACATTACTGCCAGGCTTTGGGTCAAGTCAGAGAATAAACTCTAGTATAATGGAGAAGACAAGAAAATATCAAGAGTTGAAATAAATGTGCCCCTGAAGTTAAGCAGATGCTTTCAAACTAAGATGTTTTACATGCAGCAGCTGCACGGTCTTTTAGCATGCAAAGAAGTCCAAAGAGGTCAGAGGGGAAATATATGGCCAATCTGGATGATACAGCTCCAGTATCTATCATAGGAAACTCTCTCAGGCAAGGCAGGGCCCTAGACCTACAAAGGATCATGGTTTCAGATAAGTTATTTGGACCCAGGCCAGAGCACAAGACAGAGTGCTCTATTTGCCATTTGAGTTTAAGTTTTTGTCTTATCTTAAGCCATGTTCTCTCTTCGCCAAGTCTTCGCTCACCTACCACTTCTGCCTTGTTTGTCTTCATTCCTTATCCAAGAAGAATCTTAGAGCATCTGCCAGACTCATTCATATTAGTAATGAGTACAGGGAATTTTTTTTCCATGCTTGAGATACTTTGCTAAGAAAATGTATTTCAACCTATCCAGGTAAACATAAAAGATATAAAGTCTTCGTCTTTTCTTATGGCTAAATAGTACTCCATGGTGTATAGACATCACAGTTTTTTAATCCATTCATGGGTTAATGGACACTTGGGTTGCTTCCATGACTTGAATTTTCTTTGTGGTCAATTATCTTTTCTCAAACATCTAAACAACACAATATACTTGGATTTTCTTTGTACAAGTTCCCATTTTCCCTCCTCATAACCCTATTTGATAAGATATCATAGAACCCACTAAACCATTTCTTTCATTCATGTGACTCCAAATTGTCCATAGGAAGTGCCATACAAGATTTCTCATAAAAATCTTGGGAGTTCCAAGCCAATTCTTTTTATGACTCATCTGCCAGATCACATCAACCTTTGTATTACTTTTGCCATGCTTCCAATAGGTGTATGTTCTCCTCACCCTGTGTGGACTTTGGACTCCTTGCCAGTCTGCCATCCCTGTTTGGACACCCCCCTCACTTTCCTTTTCAATGTCTTCTTAAATACTCTCATTCTTAATTCTTAGATGTACAGGCTGGAGTTGGAAACTCAGTGCTTCTCTTTCCAGAAAATCTCTTTATTCTGCTCTTCTTATTCCTCATTAATTTCCGCTTATTTTTCTCCATCCTGTACATTCCCTTTCAGAATAATTTAATCTCAAACCATTAAGTGGGGCAACCATAGTGGGAATTTGTTGGAGAAAGGACCAGCATAGGGACTTTGGACTTTTAAAGGAGCAAAGAGGGCATGCACATGGTAGGAAAACAGTGCCAGGCATTGCGGTGGGGTGAGATAGGGATATTCATCAGGGAAGGCATCTCATCATAAGGTTCTGGACCCAAAATTGAGGGGTAAATCCACACAGAATAAAGCCCCACTGCTTGTAGTGGAAGCCTGGCAGAGTGACAAAGCTATCCATCTGGGAGTGGCAGGATGGCATGGAGTGTCTGAGTCCACAGGGAATAAGAAGGTTATCTCTGCATGGTCTAACACAGTACAATAAAGGTGTTAGAATCTGAATGAGGGAGGCCTGTACATGGTGATGAATGGGGAGATGGTGACGGGAAATTTGGTCATATAAAATGAAAATAAATATAAGGCTAAGGGGAATTAGTTTATTATTGTTGGAGAAGTATAGAGTTATGGAAATAAAGAAAATTTGCATGGACTCTAGTTATAAGACCTGATGGTATCAGTGATAATTAATGGTCACCTATCTATGTATGTATTACATATATGGATAAAGACATATACATATATATGTAATTTTATATGTGTGTATATAATATTTATTTATATGTCAGTATACATATATGTACATATAAACATATATATATCTCTCTGTGTATATATTTGTGTTTATATTTTGTACATTAATCCCTAACTGTGTTCACTGAGAGGGTCTGGGAAATATAGCATGGAGAACACCCAATATCAGTATCTTATCTTCTAACTACTATTCTCTAACTAAAAATCCAAGACTTTTTGTAGAAATAGTTAATTCCAGGGCCAAGACAGGCAAAGTGTAGAAGCAAGTTGATCTGCCTTGTGCCAGAAAATAAAAGTGTATGCAAAAAATAATAAAATTATGTCAAAAACAGACAGAAGCAAAGTTGAATGAGCTTGTGTGGAAAATATGAGATAATTTGAATATCAGAATAAATAATAGTAAGGTTACAATGTCATAAAATAAATAAATAAATTAGTTATATTAGATAAATAATTTGAGTAACCATGAGTCTATATTAATATTAATAAACTAATCAAAGGAAAGTTTACTGGGTAATGTAATATTAACAGACCTTCAAATAACTTCCTCTTAAAATATCTATAAATTTCCAAGAGAAAATAACATCTTCATAGTGGAAAACCTGGACAAACACTTTAAGTGGTCAAAGTGAATATCATGATTAATAAGACAATATTTTATTTTAAATTGAAATGGTGCAAATGTTTTAATAATATGGATAAGCTATGTAATGTTGAAGTCATTTATTGGTTTTTCAGCTTGCCCATCACCAGGAAAGTGTTCATTATATCTAATAGGTAAGTTTTTACCTTCCTCCTCCCCTATTCTTAGTTTCCAGTGTCCTTTATGTCTCTTTTTGTTTACCCAGCATTTAGCTTTGGCTTATTAGTGAGAACATGTGATATTTGTTTTCTTCTATTCCTTGTATACTTTACTTAGAATAATGGCCTCCAATTCCACCCCAGTTTCTGTGAAAGACATTATTTCATTCCCTTTTATGGTGCCTAGTACTCCATAGTATGTTCATGCAAAATTTTTTTTATCCACTCATGAATTAATGGAAACTTAAGTCGATCCCATATCTCTGTGATTGTGAATTGTGCAGTGATAAACATTTGAATGAAAGTGTCCTTTTGATACAATGATTTCTTTTTCTTTGAGTATGTTTTAAACCCAGTGATAGATTTGCTAAATTGAATGATAGGGTTACTTTTTGATCTTTGAGGAATATCCACACTGCTTTTCACAGTGGTTGTACAAGTTTGCAGTCTCACTAACAATGTGTAAATGGTGCATTTCCTCTGCATCCATGGAAAGATATTTTGTTTTTTTATTTTATTTTATTGACTTTATTTTTTTTTTTCAGTTACTCAGTCAACATGACATTGTTGGACATTTGTTCTCCTCCCCAAGTCTTTGGTATTATAAATAATGCTATGTGGCTAAATCTTTGTAGGTATTCTTTTTGTTGTTGTTGTTGGGAATTCATTGAGGGTAGAAGTTTTATCACATTCTAATAATGACTGTTCTGACAAGGGCAACGTAGTATTTCATGTAGGTTTTAGTTTGCATTTTCTTGATGATTAAGAATGACAAAAACTTTTTCATGTTTATTGGTCATTTTTCTCCCCTTTTTTGAAAAGATTATGTTTATATCATTTGTCTATTTTTTAGTGGGATCATTTCTTTTTCTCTTACTGTTTTTTTTTGAGTTATTTTTAGATTCTATACATTAGTCCTGTGTCAGATGTATAGTTATATAAATATTTTCTCCCATTTTGTAGGCTGCCTATTGACTTTATTGATTTACTAAGTTGTTTGGAAGAGTTGTCCAATGTTTTCTTAGTCTACAGCCATACCACCCTGAGCACACCCAATCTCATCCAATGTTTTTTTATAGGATTTTCATTGTTTCAGGACTAAAATTCTTATAGAATTTTTATTGTTACATTTAATTCCTCATTCCATCTTGAATTAATTTTTGTATATAGTGAGAGAATGAAATAAAGATTCTATTTCATTCTTCTTCATGTGGCTATCAAATTTTCCCAGTGTCGATGGGGGTGCCACGTCCCCAGTGTATGTTTTTATATGTTTGTTTAAGATGGGTTGGTTGTAGTTATACAGTTTTATATCTCAGTCCTCTAGTCTGCCCCATTGGTCCATATCTCCACCAGGGGTGTGAAAACTTTTCATGTTGAAAAGCTGCATTAATTTACCAGTAGTCAAAGAAGACCACATTCAAGAAACATCAATTAGATATACTAAAAATTGTACTATACAATAACAAGCTACCTACTATATAGTTAATAATTCTAAAACATGAACTATTTGCTAATTTTAAATTTAACTAACCTTTTAATGATTGTATTGTGTCTGCTTTTCATTTGAAAGCATTTGAATACCTGAATATTTGAATACTTGTAGCATGGAGATCAGTCATTTCAGTTGATCCTATAGATAGGTATAGGTTACTTGTGACCTTAAAAGTATCTTGATTTGGGTTAGGGAGGAAAACACAGTTTTGCAGCAATAAGTGATTGAAAAGCAAGAAAGAATTTCTGTGGCATGTTATGTGTTCCTTTCTACAACGTTTTCCCCCATACTTAAATAGGATCTTTCTTAGCATCAAACAATGACTTTATAATGTCTTCTATGCAGAACTCCAAAAATTCCATCTGTAGTTTGTTTGGTGTCTTGATGATATCAACTAGGTGAGCGTTAAATGCAATTTGAGTGTGATGTTATGATTCTCAAAATAAGTGAAACTTTTACTGTATTTTCCAACTATAATAGGTCTATAACAGCTGAATATTCTTCAAACGATTTGCATATGTCATCCTGCTTACCACTAACCTTTGCTAACTGAGGAAAAGGTTCACTTGAAATTTTCTTTCAAAGAAATGTTTTTCAAAAGGGAGCTTTTGTCAAAATGCTTAGAATTTTTGCCACATATAATACATACATAGTTTTCTATTGCAAAGAAACATTCAAGTTTTTTATTTGGCATGTAGCTGAAAATCTGCATTCTTGTAGACATCTTATTTCAATAATTTATATTGCTGATTTTGTTATCCATAAAATGTAACTATCTGTTCTTATAGAGATATAATTTTGACTAACACCTGTTCCTGCAATAACTAATGCATTTTTGAATAATATGACAAATCCACATCGAATACCTCATAATTCAACTTTAGTATGTTACAAAACTGAGGCTACTGTGTTGCATTTGCACAAATTTAGTTAGTAATGTTTATAACATGTTGTCATGGAATCTTTGGACTTTTCCAAATAAAAGGTCATAGTGTCAGCAGTGATTATTTGAACTCCTCTTTTCCCATTTACATGCCCTTTATTTCTTTCTCTTGCCTGGTTATTCTGGCTAAGACTTCAAAAAATATGTGTCAAAAATATGTTCAAAAACTTATTTTTGCCACTTGAAACAGTAACTTTAGCACAGAGATTCTGCTGATGTAAGATATAATGAAAATAAGTGAGAGCATCTTGATCTGTTAATATATTTTTTTTAATCTGTGCATTAAATCCTTCATCCTTTCCTGTCATGGAAGATTCATTGTTTGTACATACATTCACTTCATTTATCAAATCCAGTCCTACTTCATGGCATTTGTTTCAAAAGGTGTTGAAGATATCTATTTTCTGTTTTCTGTTCATAAGTGTGCCCCAAACAAGTAACTCTTTATACAAAAAAAATCTGTTGTGACCAAAATGAAATATAAAACTCATGCCAAGTCAGTAGTATAAGTTAATTCATCCAAAGCAGTTGACTAATATATACTTTCCTCTGGAACTATTGCATGATATTGTTCTATACAGTTGAAAGTTAACTCATGTTACCATTCACTTATGATTTTCCTTGAAAGAGGCAGTTGTTTGTACTTGGAATTGTTATTGGCATCTAAGCATCTTACAATGTCAACAATGTATTGTTTCACAATTTTTACATCCCTGAAAATCTTCCTTTATTTTGTGAGTATATAACCCACTTTATAAGTAGTTTCAGTGGCATTATTGCCAAGTCTTGTGGCTGCTTGAAAAAAATCTTTTTGTTTTTGATTTTAATTTTTTACTTTCTGCAGTACAAACGTTTGTTCCTCTCTCTCTGATATAAAATAGCAATGGTTCTTATGGGTGATATAATGCTAATGAACATTGAATTTTTTTAATGATGATTTTGCAGTCTTACAAAGCAAGCAAATCTCATCTTTAACAGAAGCAAAATAATAGTGTTATTCTCTACCCTCATTTAAAAATATTTTTTTCTTTAATTTTCTTTTGGTATCATTTGGAATGATGGGATGTTAAGCAAACAGAATTTTAAAAAAAAGTAATGAGATGCTGTGAAACTATTCACAGATTCTACTTCAATCAGAAACACAGTGCAGTATTGTTAAAAACTGATGACAAACCACAAGAATTGACCCCCCAAAACTCTCTCCAACCAGCCTCATATATTAGTGGCACCAAACGGCGGAAAGTTTGAACTAAATCTAGAGTGGAGCAGCCATTGATTTAGCCCTTATGGTCCACTAGTTTTCTAATAGTTTGAGTCAATTTGGAAGGATTATTCTGTTGTAAGTTATTTTATTCTTGGTTATTATAAATGCGTTCATTGTAAAAATAAAAATATAAAAAGTGAACAAGAATGTGTTGATAAAAATAAGATTTTTTCTGTAAAACTTGGATTCAGTCAGAAGTCTGTACTTAAGTAGCTAGAAGACCACATGTGGCTACAAGTTCTCAAGTTTCCCTCCCCTGGTCTCTACTTTTATAACAGAATTATGATGTATTACTTATAGCTTTGTAATATAATTCGAAGTCAGGTAATGTGATGCCTCCAGATATTTTCTTTTTGTATAAGATTACTGTGCCTATTCAGACTCTTAGATGATTTCAAATTAACTTTAGAATTATTTCTTCTACATCTATAAAGCAAGATGGTGATATTTTGATGAGAATTGTGATGGATCTATAATTTGCTTTGAGAAGTATGGACTTCTTGGCAATGTTGATTTTCCCAGTTATAAGCATGAGATGTTTCTCCATTTTTGTGTGTCATCTATGATCTCTTTCTCTAGTTTTTCATAGTTCTCTTTGGAAAGATTTAATCTGCTTGTCTAAAAATATTTCAAAGTATTTCATTTTCTTTATAGCTAGTGTGGATGCTAATTGAGTACTTGATTTGACTCTTAGCTTATTAATATATAGACATCCTCCTAATTTGTGTATGCTGATATTTCAACCTGAGATTTTGCTGAATTTGTTTAACAATTCTAGGAGGCTTTTTATGGAATCTTTGGAGTTTTCTAAACACAAGGTCAGCAAATAGTGATTATTTGAACTCCTTCTTTGCAATTTTCATGCCATTTATGCCTTTCTCTTGCCTGGTTATTCTGGCTAAGATTTATGAAAATATTTTGAAAAGAACTAGTGACAATGGACACCCTTGTCTTATTACAGTTGTTAGGGGTAATGCTTTCAATGGGTTTGTCATATTCATAGACTTTTGTAATTTTAAAGAATGTTCCTTTTATGCCTAGCTTATTGAATGTTTTTAGCAAAAAAGGGTGCTAGATTTTCTTGAATGCTTTTTCTGCATTTATTAAGATGATCATATGGTCTCTATTATTTCTTTTTTATTTTTCAAGTTAATATGAGGGCACAAATTTTTAGATTACATTGTTCTTACTTCCAGAATAAAATTTCAGGTATAAAAGAATCCTTCACCCATTGGGCATCTTATATATCCTCACAACATGTATAATAGGTGAGATCACACCATATACCCTCTCTCCTTCCACCAATCATCCTTCCCTCTCTTCCTTCCCCCTCCCTACTCTCCCTGCACCTGTACTAGACTATATTTATGTGTTTTGGTTCATATAAGCATGTAATTGTTTATATATTGATTTCATATTAGTATTGAGTACTTTGGATATTTATGTTCCCATTCTTTCAATAGTTGACTAAGAAGCATGTATTACAGCTCCATCCAGGTGAATGTAAAAGATGCAAGGTCTCCATCTATTTTAATGGTTGAATAGTATTCCCTGGTAGCCATATAGCACAATTTGTTGATCCATTCATGGCTTCATGAGCTTTTAGGTTGCTTTCACAACTTGTCAATTATGAATTGAGACAGTAAACATTCTGGTGCAAACGTCTTCGTGGTAAAATTATTTTTTGTTCTTATAGGTCTCTGTTATTTCTTCTCTTATGGATGAATAACATATATTGATTTGCATACATTAAATCTTTCTTGCATGCCTGGGATAAAGCTCACTTGAATTATCATTTTTTTATTTATTAAATCATAGCTGTGTACATTAGTGCAATCATGGGATACAGTATGTGGGCTTCATATGCAATCTGAAATATTTTCATCCAACTGTTCAGCATAACCTTCATGAGTTTTACTCATTTATTATGTGAAAACATTTGTGTTCTGCATTTAGTAGGATTCACCTGTCCCTTCTAAGATGCACCATAAGT
>CAUYON010104253.1:0-14904 GCA_963573935.1 Arctocebus calabarensis | reverse complement strand
CCCCACTCTCTGCAACAGGTGAGCCAGCCTGTGCCACCTAGACGAAGGTGGCAACATCTTGAGTTCTCACTGTCCAGGGCAAGATGGGGAGGTATATGGACTGAAGCAAGTGGGAAGCTAGGCCCACAAGTAGGACCCCATTTACATACCCATCTGTTGTGAGCCAGACATTCAGCTCCTTGGCAAGGATACTAAGCTTCCTGTGAGTCATGCTGCTCAAAATGCCATCTGGGAACCCAGGGAAACAGCCAAAACACTGCAGACAATCCCCAAGGTGCAATGCCACACTCAGCTCAGTCCCTTTTCGGTCCCTGGAATGGACACTTCCCTTCTCCTCCCCACACCAGGGGAAGGACCTGATCGTGGCTTCAGAGAACAATTCGAGGAAGGCCCACTGGGGCTTTTACTTGCCACCATCCAATGGCCAGCAAAACCCAGGAAAGGAAAATCCAGGGAGAGAGCACCTTAGAAGGGAAGGGACTAGGTCCTCAACTAGCCCAGGCAGCAAATCCCCGGGTGAGCAGAAGGGTGGCCGCCAACACCCTTCTGAGCGGACTCATTTATGAAGAGGTCCCCTTCTGTAGGGAAGGGAACTGCCGTCTCTCCGCAGTAGGGCGAGGCGTGTGTCCTGCTTCAGACACTACCCTACAATCCGGTGATAGGGAAGAGGTGATGAATGTCTCCAGAGGTTTCAACCACACACAAAACGATCATGGAAGTTTGAAAGATATTTATTTAAAAACAGAACAAAAAAAGCTTTGGTATTTTAAAACCCAACAGTCATCAATCACTAGAAAGTTAAATACCTCCCCCAAAGCCCCAGAGTACAAAAGCACAGATGTCCACAGGCTCATGATAAGAGGGGATGTGCAAACCCGGGGATGACAACATGGCCCGCACCCTCCCGCAGGCCGTGTAGCCAGCTGCGTGAGGGGCTCAGGTCCAGCCTCAGGCCACAGAGCCGGTAAAAGCCACTGAGGCGGCTTAGGAGGGACACCACTGTGAAGCTATCTCAGGTGATACAAAAGCCATCCAGCAAAATCTGAACAAAAATAAATTAAAAACTCATTCAAGAAAGAACACATTAAATTAGGAAAAGGAAACAACTTCTTCTAGACAAAAATCTTTTCAGAAGAGGGTCTACTTCCTGGGACAGAAGAAAGGGGGAAAGGAGGAGTGAGTTCAATTTCAAGTATTTGCCATTTAGGTTCATTTTATTGATTTGAAAGCTTACAAAAGTCCACTGGCCCCCCCCTCCCCTGGAAGTGACACTCGCTCCTTCCACTGCAAACTCTGGAGTATCCACACACGCTTCTGCGTCACTGGTTTCCCCCAACAAGGCACAAAGGGTGGCTGCTTCCAAAGGATCTCTTGTTCTAGCAGCAGGACTAGCAGTGCTGGGTGTCTTGTGCAAACGGTGGCTGGAAGCAGGACTGTTAATTCACTCAGACACTGGGATCTTCCTGTTCAATTCACAAAACAAGTGACTGTTACTCACTGCCAAGTCCATGGCAGCTACAGAAGCATGAAGGGAAGCAGGCTACAGGGCACCCCTGGCAGCACCCGCCCAGGCTCTGATCCAGGCTTGCAGGGAGCTGTGGCCCAGGGTCCGTGAGAACTACCACGGACTCAGCGGCCTATGGCCTTCCTGGGGCTGACAAGAGTGTTCACTGGGCTCTGCTCTGGCATGGCCCAGTTGGAGCCTGAGTCGAGGATGGACGTGGGTTAGTACCCATGAAAGTGGTTTGGCTCAGGTCCCAATTGTGTGGGGAACCAAGGGGCACACAGGCGTGAGGGCGGAGAAGCCACCAACCCGCACGCAGAGAAAGCAAAACCCACGCAATGCAAATTTCACACCTGTTCTAGCACTGTCAGCCAAGGGATGCCCACTAGCGAAGGCCTCTGTGCGTTTCTTTCAGATCCTACTTTCAATTTGTTCTTCAAGCCTGAGGAATTCAGACCTGCCTCCCACCCTCCTCCTGCCCCTTTCGTGAAGTTCTGCTTCCTTTTTGAAGTCCTGGGCTCAGGCCAGAAACCAGAAGCCACAGGCATCTCTGTGGATATGATGGGACCTTTCTCCTAAGCAGGATCTGGGCTCTTTGACTACACGGAGCATAGAAGCAGAGCCTCATGAACCTCTCCACTGTCAACTGTGGTTTGACAAGAGGAGGGAAGAGAAAGCAAGGGAAGGGACAGAGGGAGGGGGTGGAGATGAGGGAGAAAAGGGAGAGAAGAGAAAGGGGATATGCTCAGCTCTTTTGGTAATACCAATGCTGCCCGGGCATGGTGCTGTGACCTACCACTCTGGGAGGCCAAGGCAGGTGGATTCTTTGAGTTCAGGAGTTTGAGACCAGCCTGAGCAAGAGTGAGATCCCGTCTCTACTAAAAATAGAAAAATTAGGGTGGTGCCTGTGGCTCAAGGAGTAGGTATACCTGAGGTGGTGGCTTCAAACCTGACCCTGGCCAAAAATAAAAAGATAAAAAATAAATAAATAAAAATATAAATAAATAAATAAATAAAATGAATAATAATAAAAAAAAAAAGATAAAAAATAAAAATAGAAAAATTAGCCAGGCATTGTGGTCAGTGCCTGTAGTCCCTGTTACTTGGGAGGCAGAGTCAGAGGATTCCTTGAGTCCGTAAGTTGAGTTGGAGGTTGCTGTGAGCTAAGCTGACACCACGGCACTCTAGCCCAAGTGAGCGAGACTCTGCCTTAAAAACAAATCCCAAGGGCGGCACCTATGTCTCATCGAGTAGGGCACCGGCCCCATATACTGAAGGTGGTGAGTGCAAACCCGGCCTCAGCCGAACTGCAAAACAGAAAAATAGCCAGGCATTGTGGCGGGCACTGTAGTCCCAGCTACTCGGGAGGCTGAGGCAAGAGAATCACCTAAGGCCAGGAGTTGGAGGTTGCTGTGAGCTG
The DNA here is from genome assembly GCA_963573935.1 of Arctocebus calabarensis. Classification (NCBI taxonomy): domain Eukaryota; kingdom Metazoa; phylum Chordata; class Mammalia; order Primates; family Lorisidae; genus Arctocebus; species Arctocebus calabarensis. The sequence continues at coordinate 11,980 of CAUYON010104253.1, read as the reverse complement.
TGTGGCACCACGGCACTCTACCAAGGGCGATAAAGTAAGATTCTGTCTCTACAAAAAAACAAAACAAAACAAAACAAAAAACACCAGTGCTGACTCATAGATGTACTCCAGGTGACCAACCCACAACAACTAAGGCCAAAATCACAGCTTCTTGGGGGCAAAGATGTGTCAGGAAACCAGAGGGGAATGATGCCATCCTGTTGTCCTGTGCTGACAAGCCTTCCTCAAACTGAGGCCCACAGAGAGGGACTGACCTCTGAATGCAGCAAAGAGTTGTCAGGGGAGGCTGGGGTCCCGCCAGCAGTGCAGACAAGTCAATCTAGGGGTTTGCTGGGGTTGTTTTTAAATATCCAGATTTATCGGAGGGGGGAGGGAGGACCACCCTGGGAAGCCAGTGGACTCATCTATCCACACTTGGACTTCCATCCCTGTCCTTTCCTCATGGCCTCCTCTTGGAAGCCACTCTCTCATGTCTTTTTTTTTTTGCAGTGTTGGCCGGGGTCAGTCTTGAACCCGCCACGCCTGGTTTAGGGGGCTGGCACCCTTCTCCTAGAGCCATAGGCGCCGCCCCAGCACTCTCTCATGTCTTATCAAAACACACTTGCACTCTCCTGTGTGAGGGATGAGGACATAGACTTTCAATGACACCTGTTCCTGCCCAGGACTCACCCCCTCACCAGGCCAGCCCCAACTTAGACACAGGACAGCAGACGCAAGGGTGGCATCCTACCTTACTCCTGAAGAGGGGCTTGGCTCCAGGCCCACAGTACTCGTTGTAGATGAGCTTGAAGAGGAAGAGGTGGAACAGGGTGATGAGGGAGGCCACGCTGAACCAGAAGAGAAAGGGCAGCCCGGGGTCCTGCTGGGCCATGTGCTCATCGTGAGCCAAGATGGCCTTGAGGTGCAGCGTGTGCCGCAGGTCCTGGAGGTGTGTGAGGTCAGTGGAGATGTAGAGCAGCGGCGTGATGGGCTGCGTCACCATGACCGAGAAGGTGTGGCCCCCAGGTGCCGAGGTCAGCTCCACGGGGTCTTGCAGGCAGCCTGCCTCGCAGGCATAGATTTTAACGGGCTGGCCACGGGACTCCACTGACACATGCAGGTAGGGCTTGCCCTCGGCATCTGCCAGCACGGCTAGGTTGATGTGGTCGGTCTTATAGCGGATGCCATGCAAGGCATAGCTGTTATGCAGCACGTCGGGGTCGGCCTGGAACTGGAGGTGGTTCTCTGTGAACTGCAGCCCTCCGAAGCTGAGCACCATGCCCTGCAGGATGCCTGGGGCGCCCACCTTCACCATCCCCTTACAGCCGCGCTTCTGGAGGGTCAGCTTCCACAGGTCGGAGAGCTGTAGGATCTGCTGGACAGAGGACAGCTGCCCTGGCCAGAGGTTCTCGGCGTGCATGGTGGCGTGGCCGCTGAAACAGTGATCTTCATAGTTGAGTGTCGACTCCATCTGGTCTCGCTCCCTGTGGCTCAGGGAGGGGCTGAGCAGTGGGGCTGGCGAGCAGGAGAGCATATAGTACAGCGTCAGGTTCACAGTCAGGCCAGATGGCGTGTGGGCATCAGTGATCTTCTTCATCTCCACCCCTGTAACACCACAAAGGCTACATGTTACCAGGGGAAGGCACGGCTGAGAGGCAGAGAATATAAAACAAACTTCAGGTGGCATCTGTAGCTTAAGTGGCTAAGGCGCCAGCCACATACACCAGAGCTGAAAGGTTCGAATCTGGCCCAGGCCCGCCAAACAACAACAGCTACAACCAAAAAATAGCCAGGCGTTGTGGAGAGCGCCTGTAGTCCTGGCTACTCAGGAGGCTGAGGCAACAGAATTGCTTAAGCCCAGGAGTTGGAGGTTGCTGTGAGCTGTGACGCCATGGCACTCTACCAAGGGTGACATAGTGAGACTCTGTCTCACAAAAAAAAAAACAAAAAAACAAACATCAAAAGCAGCAGAGGAGTGAAGCTTTAGGCTGCAGTGATGGACACAACGCTTCCAGTCTCCCTCAAGTACAGGACAAACTCAGTCTCCCAGCCGTTCTACATGACCAGGCCTGTGGGCCTGAAACCTAAAATTCTATTAAAGGCAGCAGAGCCTACTGCCAGAGCCAAGAACACCCCCAACTTAGCCAGGATTTGGTGCCAACCCTGTGGCCGGGCCCCCATGGCAGAACACTGTCATCAACACCCTGGCCAGTCTCAGGCCACTTCACTTCCCTTTTCCATCACCTCTCTCCAGTCCTTTAGCTTTAAATGACACCTCCCAAATTTGTATAGATTGAGTATCATACATACAGAGATATCACACTGATAGCTCCCAAATTTTTGTAAATCCTAGACTCAAATAGCTCACCACCTACTTGCTGTCTTCACCTGGACAGACTTATGACACATTGTTAGCCTGACATAATTTGAACTCTTTCATCCCCAAACCAAGCCCTCTTCAAGTTGTCTCCAAGCAATTGCTCAAGCCCCCCAAATTCAGGAGGCAGCATCAAGGTCTCACTCCCCACAGCTAGCCTATGGTAAGTCCAGTAGCTCTGCCTCTAAGACTATCGTGGCCCATTGATGTCTCTGTCTCCACAGCCCCCTCCCTCTCAAATGTCTCCATGCATCCACTTTGGGCCCATAAGGGCCTACACTCTGCACACAGTAGCCAGAGGGAATCTTTCAAAAACATACATCAAGGCACAGCACCTGTGGCTCAGTGAGTAGGGCACCGGCCCCATGAGGGTGGCGGATTTGAACCCAGCCCCAGCCAAACTACAACAAAAAAATAGCCAGGCGTTGTGGCAGGTGCCTGTAGTCCAGGCTACTCAGGAGGCTGAGGCAAGAGAATCGCCTAAGCCCAAGAGCTGGAGGTTGCTGTGAGCTATGATGCCACAGCCCTCTACCAAGGGGGACAAAGTGAGACTGTGTCTCTAAAAAAAAAAAAAAAATCAGATGGGTGGCACCTGTAGCTCAAGTAGGGCTCCGCCCCCATATACTAGGGGTGGCAGGTTCAAGCCCAGCCCTGGCCAAAACTGAAAAACAAAACAAAAAAATATCAGATCATAACCTGCTTCCTGTCCTTCTTAGAATAAAGTTCACCATCCTCACTAAAGGCTACATGGCCACCCTCCCCTTGCTGGCATAGCCACTCCACCAAAAGCTGCTCCTGCCTTAGGGCCTGGCAGTCTCCAAGCCTAATGCACTTCTTCACAGATCACATGCTGCCGCCTTCTTGCTAGTCTGGTCTCAACTTAGTGTTTCCTCCGTAGGAAGCCTTCCTGACAAAATGGAGCTACACCAACACTCTGCCACTCTATACCCTTCCCCCCAGGATTCTGGTCATCCTCAATACTGTATTTTGATTTTTATTTATAGTCCTTTTTATTCTAACAAGCTCTCTTTTTTTTTTTTTGTAGAGACAGAGTCTCACTTTATCGCCCTGGGTAGAGTGCCGTGGCGTCACACTGCTCACAGCAACCTCCAGCTCTTAGGCTTAAGCAATTCTCTTGCCTCAGCCTCCCGAGTAGCTGGGACTACAGGCACCTGCCACAGCACCCAGCTATTTTTTTGTTTTGCAGTTTGGCCGAGGCCGGGCTTGAACCCGTCACCTTCGGTATATGGGGCCGGCGCCCTACTCGCTGAGCCACAGGAGCCACCCACCAACATTTAATTGTTTAGAATACCAAAATTTATCTGCCACTCTGTATGGCTCAGGAATCCTGCAGTGGCATAGCTGAGTGGTTTTGGCTGGAGGTCTCATATGAGGCTGCAGTCAAGACGTCCGCTGCCACTGCTATCATCGGAAGGCTGGAGGGCTCACCTCGAGATGGTCCCCTCACATGGCTGTTGGCAAAAGGACTCAATTCCTCGTCACTCAGAGCTGTCCACAGGGCCATTGCTCAAGCTGGTTCCCCCCAAAGTGCATGATCCAAGAAGAGACCAAGATGGAAGCCACAGTGCCCATAAAGGCCCCTCCTTGGAAGCTGCACTGCCTCATGATGTTCACAGCATTACTTTAGTAGATTCAGTCCTATCCAGAGCAGGAGCAGATGATATGGGAACAAGCATTGCAGGAGGGGCGGCTCACGGGGCTACTATGGACAGGCTACTGTCACGGCATTGAAGATGAATGGAGTTTTCCAGATGGATAAAGGAGAGGGTATCAGTTTGGAAGTGATTTTTTCCGAATGTTTTTCTATGGGCCCATAGAATATATATGATACTGTATGTCTCTTTGTGTGTGTGTTTTCTTTTTTTTTTTTGAGATAGAGCCTCAAGCTGTCACCCTGGATAGAGTGCCGTGGCTACACAACTCATAGCAACCTCCAATTCCTGGGCTCAAGTGAGTCTCCTGCCTCTGCCTCCCAAGTAGCTGGGACTACAGGCACCCGCCACAGTGCACAGCTGTTTTTTAGAGATGAGGTCTCTCTCTGGACTCAGGCTGATCTCAAACCTGTGAGCTCAGGCAACCCACCAGCTTCAGCCTCCTAGAGTGCTAGGATTATAGGCATGAGCCACCATACCCGGCAATTTCCCTAATTTTTTTAGATGTGGAAACTGAAGACTGGAGAAGTGAAGTAACTTGTCAAACACGGGTCATTCTGCTTTCAGTGGCAGAGGCAGGCTCAGGACCCTTGTTCTCACCCTGCCGCCCAGCCCCACACTCTCTTCGCCAGGCTGAATGACTCAGATCTCTCATTGCATCCTCTGACATCTCCTCTCCCATCCTTTCATTACCCTAGAGGTCCCTGTCAATCCAGTGCAATTGAAGCAGCGTCCCTGCTGTTCCCCGGGGAGAGGGAGCAGACAATGACTAATGCTTTGGAGACCTGGACTCATCTCTCGGCGCCTCTGGATCTCTGTTGATGATGTGCAGTCAGATGGGGACGGGGATCCTGATTCATTGTCCCCTCTCCTGCCTAGAACGCTGCCTAATTTCATTGAATCCACTCTTCTAAAACACTAGTGGTTAAAGGGACCATGGGGATTGTTCTCTGGCTCAGACCCTATTATTTTAAAAATGGGGGAAGTGAGGTTCAGTCATGCAGGTGAGTCAGTCAGTGGCAGATGTGGGACTGCACCCAAAGTTCCCGACTCCCAGTGTGATGTTGAGGAGGGGGAACTAGAGCTCAGCGGGTGAACCTGGGCAGTGGGTTAAACGATGCTTGATTTCCTCTCTATAAAGTGGCCATCCCCAGCTCAGGGAATGTGTAAGGATTACATGAGATAATGGCTGTGGAGTATGGAACACTGTGCTTAGTAAATGGTCATCATTCACTAGAGCACAGTAGTAAAGAACCTGGCCTTTGGAATCAGAAAAACCATTCAAATCCTACATACTCACTTACTAGCTGTGTGATCTGGGACAACTTCCTTTTTTTTTTTTTTTTTTTGAGACAGAGTCTTACTCTGTTGCCCCAGGCTAGAGTTCCATGGCATCATGGCTCACAGCAACCTCAGACTCTTGGACTTGAACAATCCTCTTGCTTCAGCCTCCCGAGTAGCTGGGACTACAGGCGTATGCCACCATGCCCAGCTACTTTTTCCATTTTTAGTAGAGACGGCATCTTGCATTTGCTCAGGCTGATCTTGAACTCCTGAGCTCAAGCAATCCACCTGCCTTGGCCTCCCAAAGGGCTAGGATTATGAGCGTGAGCCATCACGCCTGGCCTGGGACAACTTATTTAACAAGAGTCAATACGTACTGAATTAATTGTCCCAGGTGTTAATCTAAGTGCCTTAGAGATGCTATTTCGTGTAACTTCTCTAAAAATTTTCGAGGTAGGTACTATAAGTATTCTATATATGAACAAAGATACTGACACATAGGTCAATTTAGTCATTTTACTTCAGTATCCCATTTTTTCTTTCTCTAGTTTGTGTTCTTTTCTGCCAAGCACACCCATCTTCTCCCCCTCAATGCTTAAGGATTCACCGCTGCTTTGAGCATTGGAACAAGCCCGTTGCTCCTAAATACCCTCTTGCCTCTCCTCTGTTTCAGTGTCGCTGCTGACTCTCCTCCTGTAAGGAACCTCCCCTGCAGGCCTGAGCAGCTCCACCAGCACCCTCTCCCTCTGGTCCACTGTGACCACCTGGATCTGTTCCTCATGTATGCTGGTTTCACTTTTCCTTGTGTGTACTTCCTACCAAGCCTTCATTGCACACCCTGGTTTCCCCTTAACACAAAGGAATTCCTAAAAGTTATCATTCCTAAAAGCTGTCAGTTCATTTCAGCCATCACGGCTTGGACATGCTAATTTGGCTGAGTAGAGAATTCTAGGTACAGCCAGATGTGGTGGTTCATGCCTGTAATCTCAGCGAATGGAAAGACTGGGGTGGGAGGATTGCTTGAGGCTGGGAGTTCAAGACTAGACTGGGCGGGTGGCGCCTGTGGCTCAGTGAGTAAGGCTCCAGCCCCATATACCGAGGGTGGTGGGTTCAAACCCGGCCCTGGCTGAACTGCAACAAAAAAATAGCCAGGCATTGTGGCAGGCGCCTGTAGTCCCAGCTACTTGGGAGGCTGAGGCAAGAGAATTGCCTAAGCCCAGGAGTTGGAGGTTGCTGTGAGCTGTGTGACGCCATGGCACTCTACTGAGGGCAATAAAGTGAGATTCTGTCTTTACAAAAAAAAAAAAAAAAAACTAGCCTGGGCAACATAGTGAGACTTCCATCTCTAAAATAAAAAAAAAAAAAAAGTAAGATTAATAGGCACAGAGGATGGTGCCTGTGGCTCAGTGAGTAAGGCGCCACCAAGGGTGGCGGATTCAAACCCAGTCCCAGCCAAAATGCAACAACAACAAGCAGATAGCCGGGCATTATGGTGGGCACCTGTAGTCCCAGCTACTCAGGAGGCTGAGGCAAGAAAATCGCCTAAGCCCAGGAGCTGGAGGTTGCTGTGAGCTCTGATGCCATGCACTCTACCAAGGTGACCAAGTGAGACTGTCTCTAAAAAAAAAAAAAAGATTAGCCGGCACGATGGTACAAATCTATACTCCCAGCTACTTGGGAGGGTGAGGCAGGAGCCCAGGTGTTCAAGGCAGCAATGAGCTGTGATCGTGCTACTGCACTCAATCCCGAGCAACAGAGCGAGACCTGGTCTTTAAAAAAAGAGAAAATGAATTTTATGTATAAATTCGTTTATTTCCTGAGAACACTGAAGACCTCGCTCCTTTGTCTTCCACTGTGCAAATCTGTTGGTAAAAGATCTGATGCCAGAGAAGTCTTGGTCCTTCATTTCTGGACACTTTAGAGGCTGACCTTTATCCTTAAAGGTCAGGCACTTCACCAATATGCCTGCCTAGATACACATCTCTTTTTGATTGAAAGACTTTTAGGAATAAAAGACTTGGTAGCAGGCTAGGAACAGTGGCTCACACCTGTAATCCTAGAACTCTGGGAAGCCAAGGCAGGTAGATCGCTTGAGCTCACAAGTTCGAGACCACCCTGAGCAAGAGCAAGACCCCATCTCTAAAAATACCCACTCGTTGTGGCAGGTGCCTGTAGTGCTGGCTATTCAGGAGACTGAGGCAAGAGGATCACTTGAGCCCAACTGTTTGAGGTTGCTGTGAACTGTGACACTATAGCACTCCAAGGAGGGCAACAAAATGAAACTCTGTCTCAAAAAAATAAAACTTGGTTGATTTGTAGAGAAAGAAAGCTGATGCCAGATTCCCCTGAAGTGTGTGAGTTCCTCCCACCAGGGGTCTTCTTCCTAAGCCGAAGGTCTGAGGTGGGCTCAGAGTAGGTGGGTGCCTGGCAATTAGCAGGCTCCCCTTTAAGCAGCCCTGGGGTCCTCATAAGTGTGAGAACCAGGAGTGAACAGAGTGTCAGGGGTCTGTTAGTTGCAATTGACAGGAAACAGACATAATCCAGTTTAAGCAAAAAGGGAAGTTTGAAGTGGGGGTTGCTGTCAGCACAGTGGCATCATGGCTGCCAGCAGACCCAGATTCCCACTGTCACACATTTCCCAGTCCTAGAGGAAGATTTCAGAGGTGATTTCTCCCAAGGAGCATGTTATTAGACCCTATGGAGAGAGGCTGTGCTGGGGTTTGAATGTGTCCCCCCAAACGTCTCATATTGGAAACTTGTTCCCCAGGGTAGTATTGTCAAGAGGTGGGACCTTTGGCTGGTGACTGGGTCGTGAGGGCTCTGCTGTCATGAATGGATTTATCTACTCACGAATTGACAGGTTTAATGGATTAACAGGTTTTTGAGGAAGACAGTTATCTCGAGAGCAGCGCTGTTGTAAAAGTCACTTTGGCCATCCTTCGTCAACCCCCTCCCCATGTGATGTCCTAAATGTGCCATTGCAGGACTATGCAGAGTCCCTACCAGCAACAAGACCCTCACCAGATATAACCCCTAAACTGTGAGCACCCCTTCTAGCATATTTTTAAATATTTTTGTTAATACTTACTCTCAAAAAATATGTCATACGTAAAACTTTCTTACAAGGATTTTTCCATATTAATCTTTATAAACCTTTTATGTATAGTCACCAATTAAGTGACTAAGCATCTTACTCTATAACTTTAGCATAATTTATGTAACCAGTTTCCTGATGTGTAGGGGAAACTGAGCCCTGATCTTTAGCATAAGACTCACTTCCTGCTTGAGAGACCTGGAGAATCCCAAGAATGGGGTGTGAGTTGTGTATGTTCAGGAGATCAGAAAACTGGCCTCCAAGGGAGAATGTACATGTGAGGTATGGCAAAACCTGGCCTGATACTTATGGTAAAGACTCTCTAGATTCTCTTGAGGCTGGAGGCAGAGGCCTTGCTTAAGGTTTGAGATTTTGCAAAAGCAAATTGGGGACATTCTATCCGACACTTTCCAGGTTCCCCCTCTTTAGTGGTGATGTCTGATAACTTTTTTTTTTTTTTTTGGAGACAGAGCCTCAAGCTGTCGCCCTGGGTAGAGTGCTATGGCATCACAGCTCACAGCAACCTCCAACTCCTGGGCTCAAGCTTGTCTCCTGCCTCTGCCTCCCAAGTAGCTGGGACTACTGGCGCCCAGCTAATTTTTGGTTGGAGCCTTCATTGTTGTTTGGCGGGCCGGGCTGGATTCGAACCCACCAGCTCAGTTGTATGTGGCTAGCACCTTAGCTGTTTGAGCCACAAGCCCCGAGTCAATGTCTGATAACTTTTAACTACTTTTTCCTGCTTTGTGATAATAAATAAGGACTGAGGTTAGCTAAGGAGGGCTCCTCCCAGAGTTCCTCAGGCCCTGACACAGACTTTATGTCAAGCCTCATCATTCCTCACGCCAAGACCCCCTCATCTGATGACTTCAAACCCCTTCACTAATATTGGATGCTGAGGTTGTTTTCCTTTTTTTCCTGTAAAAATGGTCATTATTCATTGTGACAGAACTTTTCTGTGTCTTGACTATAGTAGGGTGGTCCCACACCTTTACACACGATAAAATTTGGTAGAATACCCACCCACAAACACACACAAAGCGAGTACTCATAAAGGGATGAAATCTGAATAAGGTAGGTGGATTATATGAATGTCAATTTCCTGGTTGTTATTATGCAAGATGTTACCTGCGGGGAAAACTGAATGAAAGATATACAGAATCTCTCTATATTATTCCTTACAACTGATGCAGGACAAGGCAGCCCTGCAACCGCAGCCTTGGCCCTGGAGGTGCTGATGCTGTGGCGGACGGAGGAACCAGCTTGCTGGAAGGGCCCGGACACCTGTGGCGGAAGACACTGGCGCCTTGCTGTCTCCTTCCTGTACTCTTCTGGCTAGTCCATTTCATGGATGGTGCCTTGCTGTCTCCTCCTCCTGCACATCTGACTGGCTAATGTCATGTCAGTTTCCAGGGCCTAGATCTTCATTGGATAGATGGCTGTAACTGACAAAACCCACGCCCTAAGAAGTTCCGGCCAAACAACCCTGGGACTATATAAATCTCTGAGCAGAGCGCTTAGGGGCAGACCTCAGCTGGACCTCAGAGAGGGAACAGGAGAGCGTGTTTCCCTCCAACGCAGACTTCTCCTGGACCTCAGAGAGGGGACAGGAGAGTTTGTTCCCCTCCAGGGTCCTCTTTGCCTGGAGGTTTGGTTTTTCCTCTACTTGTAATTCTTCTTTCCTGTAAATAAATTCTGACTTACCACTACTCTGGTGGTCCCTGGATGTTTTTCTTTCGCTTAGACCAAGAACCTAAAATTCCAGCATTACAACCATATATGATCTACAAATTAATTTCAAAATTCAATGATTTTTAAAACCACTATACGTAATACTGGACATCTTTCTAATATACTGTGCACATCTCAACTTCTAATTATTTCCTTTTGGTAGGTTCCTATCAGAGAAATTACTCATAAGAAAATTCAGTGAGAAGTTAGAGCTCCCAATCTCAGCACGTTAGGGTTTAATGGATGTTATCGAAGAAACTTTGAGGGCGTAGAAAACCACATGTATACCAACAAAGCATGAGGGCTTAGCCATACTCAAGACTATTTACTAATTTACAATGAGAAGTGTAAGTGGAGGGAACCAGGACCCCTTCCCCCGTAACCAGAGCCTCCCTCCCTGTAAGCCCTCCACTGGTAAAGCTGTATTCTTTTTTTTTTTTTTTTTTGAGACAGAGCCTCAAGCTGTAGCCCTGGGTAGAGTGCCTGGGCTGGATTCGTACCTGCCAGCTCAGCTGTATGTGGCTGGTGCCTTAGCTGCTTGAGCCACAAGCGCCGAGCCAATGAAGCCATATTCTGATCAGATTGATTGATGATGGGGAGCAAAGGGAATTAAATAACATGACCTAGATGTTAGCTATCAGGCTAAACCCTGCTGTGCACACCTCCATAAAAGAACTAAACATTGCCACCAGGGACAGATGCATGGGTTCTTAGGTAAGGCAACCTCTCTTAGGAGTGCTTGAATGGGGACAGCCTATACTGGCTTCTGTAACTATTTCTGGTTTTCCAACATTTACTAACCTCTGTTCTGTCAGCACACTGTTCCGTTAGGTGTGTGAATATATTCTAGTGAGTTATAAGCAAATCTCGTTGACCTGGGAACCCATGTGTCTTGATATACTTGTTTTAAATCCCTGGTTCTTAGTGGCTCACACCTGTAATCCTAGCACTCTGAGAGGCCAAGGTGGGTAGACTGCTTGAGCTCAGGAGTTCAAGACTAGCCTGAGCAAGAGTGAGACCCCCATCTTTACTAAAAATAGAAAAACTAGTGGGTGCTGTGGAGGGAGCCTGTAGTCCACTTGGGAGGTTGAGGCAAGAGGATCACCTGAGCACAAGAGTTTAATATTGCTGTGAGTGAGGACAGCACAGCACTCTACCCAGGGAGACAAAGTGAGACTGTCTCTAAATAAATAAATAAATCCCCAGTTCAGTAGCCCCCTGCAATGCTTTTATCCTCTGATATTATATGCAAATTTTGAGTGTATCATCAAATGTGTATTTTCTGGAGAGAGAATGTATAGGGTTCTATAAACACTATAAGTGTGTTTATAGAATATTATAAATGTGGAGTCAAGAGCCTGCAAGTTTTCTAAAGATTTCTTTAGATTTCCAGAAAAGGGTTGCAATTTGTTTTATTTTATTTATTTATTTTTTGAGACAGAGCCTCAAGCTGTCACCCTGGATAGAGTGCTGTGGCTTCACAGCTCACAGCAACCTCCAATTCCTGGGCTCAAGCGAGTCTCTTGCATCCGCCTCCCAAGTAGCTGGGACTACAGGCGCCCACCACAACGCCCGGCCATTTTTTGGTTGCAGCCGTCATTGTTGCTTGGCGGGTCCGGGGGCTGGATTTGAACCCGCCAGCTCAGCTGTACGTGGCTGGCGCCTTAGCCCATTGAGCCACAGGCGCCGAGCCTCTTTTCTTTTTTTTGAGACAGAACCTCAAGCTGTCACCCTGGATAGAGTGCTGTGACATCACAGCTCACAGCAACCTCCAATTACTGGGCTCAAGCGAGTCTCTTGCCTCTGCGTCCCAAGTTGTGACTTACAGGCGCCTGCCACAACGCC
>CAUYON010104252.1:0-13763 GCA_963573935.1 Arctocebus calabarensis | reverse complement strand
GACTCTTTCTCCACAAAAAAAAAAAAAAAACTTTATTGAGGCTCAGTGCCTGTGGCTCAATGGGCTAAGGCACCAGCCACGTACACCTGAGCTGGCGGGTTCAAATCCAGCCTGGGCCCGCCAAACAACAATGATGGCTGCAACCAAAAAATGGCCAGGCGTTGTGGCGGGCGCCTATAGTCCCAGCTACTTGGGAGGCGGAGGCAAGAGACTCACTTGAGCCCAGGAATTGGAGGTTGCTGTGAGCTGTGATGCTATGGCACTCTATCCAGGATGACAGCTTGAGGCTGTGTCTCAAAAAAAAAAAAAAAAACAAACTTTATTGAAGTTGGTGTATCTAGAAAATGTACAAAGTAAGCTGGGTGCTGTGGTTCATGCCTATAAGGCTCATGCTTGTAAGGTTCCTGCGTAGCACTCTGGAAGGCTGAGGCAGGTAGATTGCCTGAGCTCACAGGTTCAAGACCAGCCTGAGTCAGAATGAGACCTCATCTTTAAAAAAATAGCTGGGCATTGTGATGGGCGCCTGTAGTCCCAGCTACTTGAGAAGCTGAGGCAAGAGAATCACTTGAGCCCAAAAGTTTGAGGTTTGACAAAGTGAGAAATTGTACAAAATACCTACATAGAGTCGATACTCATTGAAGTGTAGACTTAAAATGGACAAATTTATTAATTAAAAATGGACATAATGTGTGTATATAAATTATACATCAATCAAGCTGATTAAAAACATGAAAAGCTCTGTTCTCTCCCCCTCTCTCCCCCCATGTGTCTCATCTCTCTCTCTCTCTCTCTCTCCCTCTCCCTCTCTCTCTCCTCCCTCCTCTCTCTACCTTCTCTCCTCTCCTCTCTTCCCCTGTTTCTCTCTCCCTCTCTCCCCTCCTCCTTAATGCTGCTCTGCAGCTTTTCCCACCAATAAAGATCTTTCATACAAAAAATAAATAAATAAATAAACATGAAAAGAAAAATGTGAGTTGGGGTTTTGGTAAAAAGCCTTGCTATTTTTTGTAATTGCCCAGAAAGGCCCACATCAAAGGAATGCTACAGAGGGTACCAAAAAACTGTATTAAAATTGTAATTCTCAAGACATGTTTGACTTCTGCAATTACAGATAGACAGGGCTCAAACATGACTTTAGTCATCTTTTGTTATTGGTATATATCAAGTATTACAATCTTAATATCGTTTTTTTCTTTGTTAAAATAAGTATACTTTTGGGCGGCTCCTGTGGCTCAAAGGAGTAGGACGCAGGCTCCATATGCTGAAGGTGGCGGGTTCAAACCCAGCCCCGGGCCAAAAAAAAAAAAAAAGTATACTTTTTGGAAGCACCCTCTGTATTTATAAGTGCTAGATTCTTAACACTTGCAGAAAACCCAGGTAGTGAAGCAGAAAGAGGCAAGTCGGGTTCCTGGATACTCTCATTCTGGCTTAGCTCTGCCACATGTTAGCTGTGTGACATTGGGTAAGTCGCTCTTTGAGCTTCACATTCATTATCTAGAGGTCTTCAGCTTGCTCTCCCAGAATCACCCATCTTCTTGTTCCCACCTCAGAGTATAAACTTTGTTCAAGCATGAGCCCTTTGGTCCCCTTCCCCAGCCTGGGGTGTGGGGTCAAATCTCCAGAGTTGGAAGGGGTGCCGTTGATCAGATGTGCCGTTTTCTCAGGACGATTGCTGTCCCGGTCTCCTAGGGTCTCTTGCCTTTTCCTCCCCAGCAAGGTGCTCAAAGCTCTGTAATGGGAACCCCCAAGATTCTCCTCTGTACTCTAGGGGATTTCTAAGAATGGACACCAATGTTGAGCACTGTAAAATAATTCCTACCCAAAGGGAAGTACAGACGTCCTGTAGGTTTGTTTCTTGTAGGTCTTTCCATAGCTGCGGACTCTTGATCCCCGCCAGGCTAAAAAAAGGATAAAGGTGGGGCTTGTCTTACAGCGCCATCTTCTGGGCAAAACTGTGAGCGCTAATTCTCTTGCAGTCATTTGGAGAACACAGGTACTTTTTGGTCTCAGAAGTTTTATCTTATCTGCTTCCCCTAAACCAAATTCTGAATTCTGGACTTTCCCAGCCATCTCTTAGGAGGGAATGTTTCAAGAACCCTCCAATCTTCTGAACACAGGGCTGGACGCCCCGAAGTGGTTTGAGAGTGGTCCGCAACTAACCAAGACATAGAAGCTGCAAGGCCAGTCTCTTCCAATCATTCCATCCAGACCAGAGAAACCCTTGTACTCATTAAGAAGCTGTTTGGAAGAAGAGGCTTTATGGCTACCGGAGTTTTCTTCTGTCCTCAAATTTTTAATTTTTTATTATTTATTTATTTATTTATTTTGAGACAGAGCCTCAAGCTGTCACCCTGGATATAGTGCCTTGGCATCACAGCTCACAGCAACGTCCAATGCCCAGGCTCAAGCGAGTCTCTTGCCTCCACCTCCCAAGTAGCTGGGACCACAGGCGCCCGCCACAACGCCTGGCCATTTTTTTTTTTTTGGTTGCAGCCGTCATTGTTGTTTGGTGGGCCCGGGCTGGATTCGAACCCGCCAGCTCAGGTGTACGTGGCTGGCGCCTTATGTCCCAAATCAAGGCCCAGTCTGAGCCCAGTTGGGGCACAGTTTTCTTCCTTGTGGCAACTCAGGCATCCAAGCACATTCATTCCCATTTGTGGTTCCCCCATCCCCTGCCTACAGCCTTGTCTGCAACCGCCTGCAGGGAAGAGAACGTGCAGGAGGCAGCTCACCACTTAGAAGCCCCAGTCTGGGATGCAGGTGAGCGAAATAGGGAGATATTGGTCAAAGGATGTAAAATCTCGGTTAGGAAATCTATGTTCAAGAGATCTATTATGTGACATGTTGGCTACAGTTAATAACAATGTGTTGTATACTTGACAATTGCTAAGACAGCAGATTTTAGGCATCTCAGCACAAAAAAATATGATGTGTGTGAGGTAATGTTAATTGGTGTGCCTTAGCCATTCCGCAATGCATACAGGTTCCAAAACTCCATGCTATATATCGTAAGTATATGCAATTTTTATTTGTGAATAAATAAAACCCAGAATGCAGTGACAGGCATCAATTCCACTCATGCCCCAGGCGGCAGTGGCTGCTCCTATGCTCCCTTGAGGCCCTCACCTCTCTTCTCTTTAATGAGACCTGCAAGAGCCACAGATTCCTGCATCCACTCAACCTCCCCGCTGAGCTTGCTCGCTTGGGTTCCTCCAAGAAGTTTGCTGGCCTGCGTATTTCCTGGCGATCTAACCTGCAACCTTGGGCTCTCTTCACTAGATCAATCTGGTTGCTGACCACCCTTTCCCTGGTGTGTACATGCACACATATATTTGCGCATGGACACGCACATACATGCACACATGCACACACAACCCAAGACAACAGGAGGCCCCAGCCTGCCCTCAACACCTGCCCCTAAAGGTGCCTCATCCACAGGCCTGGAAAAACAAGGTGAGATCCAGCCCTGGGGCTCTACTGAGAGAGACCAATTAAGAGAGTCTGCCCAGGAAAATATTCTCTCCTCCTACAGATAAAAGAGTCCAAATGAGCTACACTAGATCCAGAACAGCAATATCTCCTGCACAGCCTGGTCAGCCTCTGGTCTGAGCTATACTAGATCCAGAACAGCAATATCTCCTGCACAGCCTGGTCAGCCTCTGGTCTCTGGTATCACCTCCTCCAGGAAGTTTCCTGGATTGGCGCTCTCTGAGCTCAGCCCACCATGCCAGTCCTCAGTGAAGGCTCATTTATATGGTTCATGTTTGTTCTCCAGAAAGTTCAAGTCATTTAGTCTATGAGGTTCCTCTCCTTCAACGGCAGATAACTCAGAGAAGAATGCACACGGTTCTCCATCCCCATTCTTCTTTCTGCCTGGGTCAGGTCTCACTGTTGAACCACCCCCGTGCCTTCTTGTGATCACAGAATCTCACTGCCAGACCCTCCGCTGGCGCTGACACAGGACAGTGCAGCCAGTCACTCACGTGGGATTGGCTGCAGATGTGCTTCTCCCCTCCTCTCCTCAGAGAGGTACTTCTTTTTCTGTTTCTACCATATTACAAAGAAAACATCCTAACTGTCCTTTGTCTTTTGTGCTGCGAACCATGAAATGGCCTTTAATCAAAAGAAAAAAAAAGCCTTCTTTTAAATATTACTAACCAAAACAAATTTCCAGTTTTAAAAATTATATAGCTTTTATTTTTGAATAAAAAAAATCTATATACATTTTAAATAAAGTAAAAATTTACTCCCAAAAGGAACACCCAGAAGTGGTTGTAAGGGGGTTGCTTGCTCTTCTTTTCTCCTTCTCTCCCAGCCTCTCTTTGTTCTCCCATTGCCTCTGACTTCTGCCTCTGCTCTCTCCCTCTCCCCTCATGGGCACCTTTCTAATAGGTTTCGTATTTTTTATACATGTACGTTCTTTCTTGGGGCACACATATTTTAATTAATGTAAATGGGTTGTTATGGATCTCACTCTGACTTGTTTCTCTCAGCTCTGTTTTAAGCTCCTCCATTTGGCCGTGCGTACATCAAATCTGTTTCTTCTGACTGCTGCGTGTGGGGAGGAGGGAACACTGGCTTTGGCATCGGATGGATCCGAGGATAGAACAGGGAAGCTGGTGTCCAGGACGCAGAGTGTGTGAAGATCCAGGGTTGAGTTCTTTGAAAGGGTAGAGCTGGGGCCCTCAGACATCAGCTCCCTCCTCTCTCGCCCCAGCAGGGCCCAGCTCCTTGGCCACGTTCCCAGGGGGACACTGTGCCCCGTGTGTGGCCCCATGTGTCTCTGCAGGGGCTGCCCTGCAGCCTAGCTCAGTCAATTTCAGAGGTGTTGGCCCTGTATTGCGGGCTGGGGACCCAGTGAATGTTGGGGATGACCAGCAGCATTTCAGCGAACAGGTGGGAGTGAAGGGGAGGACATGGGGTGGCAGCTCAGCTTATCAACTCTGCTGCACTCAGGGAAATTGCTTCTGAAATGCACCCTTCCTCTCTCCCTGAGCCCCAGGCCTGGGGGGAGGGTGTGTTGGAGTTAGATCTTCATTTTGATCCCCTCCCCACAAGCTCTCTGGACCAGGGAACAGAAATCCTTCAGACAAATGCTTCAGACAAATGGGCAGGAAGGGTCTACCTGGAACTGGACCCATGCCCAAATATCTGGGGGACCCTCCAATGGCTGGCCTAGCGGAGTGGGTAGATAAGGAGGCTCCTCTGAGTCCCCACTGCCTGCTTGGTGAGTTCAAGCATCACCTGTGGGAAGAGGCAGCTCAAGGCTCTTGTGGCTGGGGAGACATTATTATAGTCTCTCCCTTGCTTCCCCAGCTCCAGAGGCCCACAGAAGCACCCCAGGGATGTTGCATGCGTATGGGAGTGGTTTGGGGAACACCAAGCCCCCAATCTCTCTCCAGGCCAAGCACTTGAGTGAGAGCATTTGCAGAAAGTGCTCTGCTGCCATTTGAAAATCACTGTAATGTGTTTCCCCATTTTTAAATGCAAATACATTTGGTCCCTAACTCCTTAAAGGCCATGTCTTTGTTAAACTCCACCACTACCCCCACCCCACCCGGTGCCCAGAGGCCACTTTGGCAGCCAGTGCCTGAGCACCTTGGCAGTCAGGGCTGCCAAAAGAGAGGGGAGAGGGGAGGCCAGGGCCTGTGAAAAACTGCTTCCTTCACAGCCACCAAAGCCTCGGAGGCGCCAGCCCTCCTGTCCCTCCCCAGCCTCTTTCTCTGGTTCCAGGCTTCCCACCTGTTCATGCTGAAAAGGAAAGCCTGTCTGCACAGCTCTCCTCTCACCAGGGACAGCCCCCAGAAGAGACAGGACATAGGTGATACCAGAGACCCAGCCCCAGACAAAGGAGGGTGGTCCCCAGTCCTGGAGATCTGAAAGGAGATCTGACTGGGCTGGGTTTCCTCTGAGCTTCTGGCCATTGGCATCTTGCCTCCTAGTGTGAAGGGAGAGAGGAGCCCAAAGCTTGCTTGGGCCTCCAAGAGGAGACTATTCCTTCCTCTTCACCCTTGTCCAGTGTCAGGGTAGGAAATAACCTTAGTGGCTAACTTTCTTGAGTGGTATGGTTTGTACTAAGTGTGTTATCTCATTTGCAGGAAGGACTTTGATTATTTCCATTTTGTAGATAAGCAGGCAGAGGATTTTAAGGTCAAGTGATTTGCCCAGGTCCAACAGCTCCTGAGGAGGTGGGGCAGGAAGTCACCTTGCAGTCTGGCCCCCCAAGCCTGCATACACAGACCTATGCCATGTGCCTCTGGGGGAAGGTGGCTCCATTCAGCCAATAACAGATGTGGGTCCCCACAGAACCCTTCACTCCTATAAGCCCTTCAGATTGTGGTTCTCACCCTCAGAATAGGTGGGTATCAGATTTGCTTGGGGAATTTTCCAAAGTGCACCTGTCTTCTCCTCCCCCCCACTTGCGTTAGGCTGGAACCAGGTGCACAGCACCTGCATGGGGACAGCTCCCCAGATGGTTCTGATGCTGCCAGCAGGGCTGTGACCAGGGGGCCCATCAGGCCCCCAGGAGAAATAGCCTCAGTCCCTTTCCATGTGCAGAAGGAGCCTGTCAGGTCTTCTGGGGACAGCCGTCTTCTAGCCCTTACCCTACGGGTCAGAGGTTCTGCCCCTTTCCAAGCCAGGCAGAAGGAGCAGATGTGACCATATAGTTGTGCATGTCACACACCATGAAGTGTAAGTAAGGGGACAGCATGAAGGGAGGATTCAAACTGCAGATATTTAACTTCTGGCCCCTCCACTGCCAAGCCCAACGAGCACTGCAGGACCTCACCAAGACATGCTACAACATGGGCTGCGGGTATTCCATGCCTTTTCTGTACATTAGAACACTGAAATAGTGAAAAAGTGGGAGCTTTTCCTTAATGGTTTGTAGTAAGGATCAAATAAAGTCATGGACCCTGTGTGCTTCGCCTCTGCAGGCCTGAGGGATGATTGAATGATTAACCGCCTCATCTCTTTTAATTCTCCCTGGAAGAGGGTCTGATGGCAGAGCAGACATCACCCCAGGCTGGGAAGAAAGACCCAGAGGCTCAAAGAGAGTGATTGAGTCATAGATCTGCAGGCAGGGACAAAGGACCCTGAAGCGCATACAGTGTGTGTGTCTGTAAAAAAATAATAAAAATAGCAAGGATAAATTTAGTACAAACATGAAAAGTTATTTAGAATGAGAAAAGAAAGCATAGCAAATTGTGTTAAAAAGATAATAGCACAAATATTACAAAATTCAGAAAGATAACATAACATTGTATTAATTAACAGTCCAGTCCACCTCTTTTATGCTTTTCCTTTATATTTTTTTAGCTATATACTTTGATAATCTGTTCTTGTGACAATTTTGTAGATTTTTTTCCATTAAAAAAAGGGTAGCAAATTTTAATCTTTCCTCTAACATGGTTAATACAAATTTTGTTTTTATCATTTACATTCACAAATTATTATTGGTATTGTCATGTCAATGTTTAGGATTATTGCTAAATTTAGGGAAACCTCTATCAGTTTTATATATGAGCTATAGGATTTCAAGGCATGTCATGTTTCTCATTCAAATCAAACAGAAAGCTAGACACAAAAAAAACCCTCACAAATTCTATTTCACATTATTCTCATTTAAATAAAAAAGTATGAGCCAGGTGCAGTGGCTCACACCTATAATCCTAACACTCTGGGAGGCCCGGGCAGGTGGAATGCTTGGGCTCAGGAGTTCGAGGCCAGCCTAAACAAGAGTGATACCCCTATCGCCACTAAAATTAGAAAAATTAACTAGGCATGGTGGTATACACCTATATTCCCAGCTACTCAGGAGGCTGAGAGGCAAGGGAACCAATTGAGCCCAAGGCTTTGATGTTGCTATGAGCTTTGACATCACAGCACTCTACCCAGGGCAACAGAGTGAGACTCTGTCTCAAAAACAAAAAAATTAATTAATTAAATTTTAAAAAATAAATAAAAAGCATGGTGTATCTGACAGAATTGTACTTTGGGATTGACAAGAATTAAAGCCTTAGATTTTATGCATTAAATGATCAAAAGAACAATCCCCAGACTAGCTTTTGGTGCCATCATTCCAAATCTTACTTCCCAGTACAAGCACATATCCCATAATCCAACATCACAGGACACACTCCTACTGCAGTATAACCTTTGGCCCTGACCTTCCGGGTCAAGACATTGGAAGATTGAGCATGGAGAGCCATAGGAATAGCCCTGGAAGCCATTTCTATATGCTGACCAGCAACAAGCTAACCATACATAGCAGTGCTGCGAGCCTCCTAAGCAAACTCCACTTAACCCTAACTCAAAGTCCTCCAACTCAGCTTCCCCTTAGCCAGACCCACCAGATACCCAGAGTCGCTCCAACATCATCTATCGTAAGAGGAAGTATGACAGAGGGGACAGCAGAGGAAACAGACAATGGACTTAATTCCACTTCAAATTATTTTGCTCTTATAAATTTTACAAACACTGATGGCGGTGGGCACACATTTGCTAGGGCCCATCTCTCCCAGTCCCCATTCCCAGTGGGAGCTTCCAACTCTGAGTCCACCTCTGACTTCCCCCTTCAACTTAGCAAACATTGTTACCACTTGACTACCTGCCACAAAATACCATTCTGAGCATGATGTGGAGGAAAGATTAAAAAAATTCATAACCGGGTTCTACCTTTAGATGTTTCTTATTTAATGGAGGCCAAAAATGTGTTCCACTTGGCGGTGAGAGAGGGTGGCAAGTTCAGGAAACTTGGATCAGGAGTCCTGGGCTCCGTCCAGTTCTGCCACACAAACTGCCTAGGCCTCAGTTTCCTGTGCTGCAGTGGGGTGCTGATGACACCTCCAAGATGTGGATATAAAAGTGCACAGTGATGAGAGTTCCCAGTTGCACAAGCTCTGATAGGAATAGGAGAGGCTGTTGTCAGGAAAAAGCTCCTGGGTCCTGGAAGACTCAAAGCAGCTAAGAGAAGCCCTTCCAGGGAGAAGACCCTGTGTGCAGAGCTGGGGGCCCCGCTGGCCGCCTCTCAGGGCAGGAGGGAGAAGACAGGCAGGTTCTGAATGACCCCAGCCAAGAGGGGTCCCGGGGAACCAGTCTCTGTAAACCAGCCCGTGGACACACCCAGAGCCAGGTGCGGCCTGCTCATCTTAAATGGGTTTCTAAACGTCTTCTGGGCTGGATGCAGTGGTTCATGCCTGTCATCTTATCGCTCAGGGAGGCCGAGGCAGGTGGATTGCCAGAGCTCAGTTCAAGAACAGCCTGAACAAGAGTGAGACCCCCGTTTCTACTAAAATAGAAAAACTAGCTGAGTGTCAAGGCAGGTGCCTATCATCCCAGCTCAAGCACAAGACTTTAAGGTTGCTGGGAGCTGTGACACCACAGCACTCTACCCGGGGTGATAGAGTGAGACTTTGTCTCAAAAAAAAAAGTCTTTTGATCATAAGGAGTGAAAAACACCCCTAAACTGGCTGACCAACTGCCAGGTCAGTGTCTGGGCAACTTGCTTCCTGCTGCTTCTCAATCATCAGTGCACCACGTGGCATGTGAGCTCCCATTTAGGTAGCCCTGAGGGCCACCTCGTCAGCAGGAATGTGCTCTCCCTTCTAGCCCTCTGTCCCTTCCCTACCCAACACGCCTGTGACCTTTGAGATGACTGCATCCGCCTTCTCTCCAGCCTCTCCAGGCGCTCTCCCCACTAATCTGCTGTGCATTCATTCGCGAGACGAATACTTCCCCAGTCCTGTTAAGTACAGGGCACTGTACTTTTCACTGGGGACACAGCTCTGTGCTGTGAGAGAGAACTCAGAATGTGTGAGAGGTACAGACAAGTAAATTGGCATAATAGATATACGCCATGACCCAGAATAGACAGTGCTGTAAGAAGCACAGAGACAGAACTCTTAGCCAGGTTATTGGGGGATCAGGTGGG
This sequence comes from Arctocebus calabarensis, assembly GCA_963573935.1. Lineage (NCBI taxonomy): Eukaryota > Metazoa > Chordata > Mammalia > Primates > Lorisidae > Arctocebus > Arctocebus calabarensis. The sequence continues at coordinate 3,832 of CAUYON010104252.1, read as the reverse complement.
GGTGACCCTACACCAGGGCAGTATTCCTGTTAGCTGGCTGTGCCATAGTGAGCATCACAACATATCCTGATAACACAGACATGGTGGCTACACAGCAAGAAGTATTTTGGAGGGGTCCAGAGATCTATTTTTCCTGATACCTCTCACTCTTCCCTAATGTCCTCATTCTAGTCACCCAGATTCATAATTTACAAACTAAAATTAGACTTAGAAGTAGACTGCAGTAGAATTTTACTTCTGTAATTGACCAAGGCAAATGGATTTCTGATCCTTCAGCCATCTCAGATTAGTGGCTTTCAGCAGAAAGGATCTGTTACATCGGGGTACATTTATTCTTCTCCAGCTGCTTTCGGCCTGGGCTAGATTTTTTATCCCCACTTTTTAATAACCTCCATTTATTGGAAATATACTCGCATACAATACATTTCTGATTTAGAAATACACTTTGCACTACGCTGATATAAAATATAGTGCTCTTTTACGGTTAAATTCCCTAAGTCTTGCTGGGTGCACAGCCTAAGTCCGAAGAGAAAAGAGCCAGTTTTAGCAATGTCTTTGCTACTACAGACCAAGGACCTTTCCAGGGTGAGAGAATGCTTGTTACGCTTCACCTGCCTCCCACGTGATCAATCTCACATGGACGCCACAACAGGACTTCAGAAACAAGCTGCAACCAGGGACTGGACCACTGCAGGACCAGTGAATATTTTTCCATCTGCTGGGAATTACTTCCATCACCCTTCCCACCCTGCACTATCCTAGAGAACCCTTATATGTCCAACTTGGATGCCACCTCCTCTCTGTGCTTTCCTTGACTCCTACAGCTAGACTAATTATACCTTTAAGTTCACCTTAGGGACAATGCATCTATTACAAGTGCTTCCAGGTTGTGTCTCTCCTCAGCTGGATTGCTATGGATCCCTTTGAGGCAACTGCCTCTTCTTTGTACCTTCAACTCTGAGCAACACAGCCAGCACACGGCAAGCATTCAGGACATACAGTATTTATTACAATCAAGTGCTTATTAAATAAATAAATTATTCATAATTTGAGGTTCAGTTCAAGCCTTTCTTCTACCACAGTGACATTCCCATTACCTGTCTAATGTTTCTCAAGTGCCTACTGTATACTCTACCCTGTTCAGGGTGCTGCAAAGAACCCTTAGTGCAATGGTAAAGCGATCAAAGGCTTTCTTTAAATAACATAGGAATTTCCATTCTCGCCACTCCTATTCCTGAGACCCAGAACCTCTTGCCCAGATTCTCAGGAATCTACTAACTGACCTGACTCATCTTACCTTTCCCTTGTTTGTCCTGCACTCAGGTCCCACAAGACCTGACCGCACCCAGTGCATAGCACAGTGTCTAGCCTGTGGCGAGGGCTTAATAAATTGTACTCTCTGAATGAACAAATAAGCAAATATATGTCAATCCCCTAAGAATTCCACAAGGTTCCCTACTAATTGTGATAGACTGAACTTTTGCTTCCTCCTGAAGTTCATATGTTGAAGCACTCACCCCCTACAGTATTTTAGAGGTGGGGCCTTTGAAAGGCAATTAGCTTTAATGGGGTCATGAGGGTGAGGCCCTACAATGAGATTAGTGTCCTTACAAGAAAAGGAAGAGAGTATAGAGTTCTCTCTCTCTCTGCCTACAAGAAAAGTGAGTTGTCTGCAGGCCAGGAAGAGAGCCCTCACCAGAAACTGAACCCCGATGGACTTCGATTTTGCACTTTCCAGCCTCCAGCACTGTGAGAAAATGAATTTTTGTTTAAACTACCCAGTCTATGGTATTCTGTTATGGCAGCCTGAGTTAAGACACTAATTTTTTAACTTTTGCAATGTTGTCCCCTCATCTCCACAAATAAGCTGCTGTTTGTTAGATTCTCAGTCCTAAGGTTAGTTCAGCAAATAAAGTCATTCTCATTGCCATGGTAGTGATATCAAATCTAAACAGTTCTGCCAGATTTTCAAGGGCCTTTAAAATCAACCCTACCACATGTATCTACCTCAAAAATACTTCCTCCTATCCCACACTAATCTACTGTTTCAACAAAGAAAGTGTTCTCACACATGTAGGAGACACATTTGCTTTAATATGACATTTATCTCATTTAAAAATAAGTCTATTGTAGAAAAGTTGGAAAAATTAAAACAATACAAAGATGAAAAAGTATCTCCTATGGTCCAAACATTAATATTCATTTTCTTGCCATCTCTTTCCAATGAATATATATTTAATACTTAACTGTAGTCTTCTAGCAAAATTGACAGCATGTGGTTTTGCAATATGCTTGTTGTTTCCCTTAGTGCTAACTGAACACATTTCTTTCTATCTCAATGTCTTCAACTAGATCATTTACAACTAGATCAGATATAGGGATCTTAAGAGTTGAAAGAAACTGAGCAGGGCAGGTCAACTTAGGTAAGGTTTGAAGAAAATGATGAAAAAAATAGCTTCTGCTAAACACTTCCAGAGAACGGGAGCTCTCTCCCTCATCCATAGAGGGGAAGAATTACTTCTTGGAAGGCTCTTTCATTGTCCAGAAGCTGAAATTGGAAACTGTGAGCCTCTGTGTTCTAATTCTGCCCTCTTGACAAGTACAGAAAGGCCTACAGAGTCTTCCTGACAGCCTGTCAAGTCCTCAAAGACTGATAGCATGGCTCCTTTTCTAAGTTCAACAATCCTGAACCCCTCGCCATCTTAAACACCACCTGGTTGCATTCTCACTGTCAATCTTCTTGGTCGTGCTATTAAACTGTGTCATTTGGATAGAATTACAAGTGTATCTTAGTTACTTCTGTATGATCTTACATGTTTTCTAAAATTTCGATCATGAATTTATCTGCTTCCATTATTAGAAAAAATAATTTAATATATAATGTTACTTCTCTGTTGTCAAGCTATTATTATTTTATGCTCCTTTTTTTTTTTTTTTTGTAGAGACAGTCTCACTTTGTCACCCTCGGTAGAACGCTGTGGCATCACACAGCTCACACCAACCTCCAACTCTTGGGCTTAAGCGATTCTCTTGCCTCAGCCTCCTGTGCAACTGGGACTACAGGTGCACAATGCCCCGCTAGGTTTTTGTTGCAGTTCGGCTGGGGCCAGGTTTGAACCTGCCACTCTCGGTATATGAGGCCTGTGCCCTACTCACTGAGGCACAGGCACCGCCCATTATTTTCTGTTCTTCAGGGGCCAGCTCCTCAAGAGCTACTGATTACTCTATTGTGCTGCCCACCCTCCCCTACCACAAGCTTCTGTTGACTCTCCAGTGGCTGGGCTGGGGCTCCATATTCCCTGCTGTTGTGGGCTTCACCTAGCAGAGCCTCCCAAGCTCACACATGACTCTCTCATGGCCACATGACAGCACAGGAGACTTCATTCAGTGCCTTGTCAAGATACCCTCTGCATTTCCTATCTTGCTGACAATAAGTATATCGAGTGAATGAAAATAAAATCCTTTGGTAATGAAAGTCACCGGGAGGTTTGTTTGACATGAATTAAAGAGTTCATTCTGGGAGGCGGAGCAAGATGGAGGATGAGTAACAGCTTCCTTGCAGCTGGGCATGGTGAGACTGGGGAGAGAGGACTTCAGGCATCTCTGCCAGGCAGGATCTGCCCAGAAACTTCCCTTTGGGGACACAGGGACACAGCATGAGGCTTCTGGACACCCTGAGGAAGGCGAAAGTGGAGGAGATTGGGCAAGTGGTTGCGTCTGTTCATTCGGTCTGATCCTGTCGGTGGCTGTGGGTGAGGCAGCAGTGGGACTGCAGGCTGGAAGGGTCTTGCCTGTGAGCCGTTTGGGTTTCTTTTGGACTTGGCACTCGGTT